>PVKS010005682.1:31194-83492 GCA_004027875.1 Aplodontia rufa
TCAAGCCAATGAATACATGAGAAAGTGCTCTAAATCATTAGTAATCAGAGAAATGCAAATGAAAACCACATTAAGATATCACCTTACACCAGTCAGAATGGCAAAGATGAAGAAAATAAACAACAATAGATGCTGGAGGGGCTGTGGAGAGATAGGCACACTAACACACTGTTGGTGGAGCTGCAGACTGGCACAGCCCCTCTGGAAAGCAGTATGGAGAATCCTTAAGAAATTAGGGATGACTCCACCATACGACCCTGCTATTCCACTCCTGGGTATCTTTCCAGGGGACTTAGAATCAGCACATTACAATGACACAGCAATATCGATGTTCATTGCAGCACAATTTACCATTGCTAGTCTTTGGAAACAACCCCGGTGTCCCTCACAGGAAGAATGGATCCAAAAACTGTGGTACATTTATACCAAGGAATATTACACAGCAATTAGAAACAATGACCTTGCAGCCTTTGAAGGTAAATGGATGGCTATGGAAGAGATCATGCTGAGTAAAATCAGCTTAACCCAGAGATCTAAGGGTCGATTGTCTCCACTCATCTGTGGAGGTGGGTACTAGACCCTGGACAGTGAGAAAGTTGGTCTATTAGCGTGTGTTAAATCCAGATAAGATGTAATGTTTTACAACCTAATACTTTTTTTTAGAGATATTGTGGGAATGGGAAGGGCGGGAAAAGGGAGGGTAATTGGGGGGGGGCACTCCTGGCGGTAATTGCAATATCCAGAATATATACACATTTTATATTATTTTGTTAAAAACGTGTATGGTTGTTCAAAAATAAAAAAAAGAAGTGTGTAATTGATGAATAGTCATTGTGTCTTATTTAGCTATTTCTGTGGTTGCCTTGGTTAGTTATTGCTGGGTGATAATTTCACTGAATTTCTTGTTTGTGGGTTTTGGGTATCAATTGCTTGTTCTTCTGTCTGGAGTATTTCCTTGAGAATTATTTGTAGGGCAGGTTTTCTGTTGACAAATTCTGCCATTTTAGTTTTATCATGAAAAGTTTTTATTTCTCCATCAAATTCTAAGCTGAGTTTTGCTGAGTATAGAATTCTAGGCTGCATGTTATGGTCATTTAAACATTGAAAGATATTATTCCAAGACCTTCTTGCTTCCAGCATTTGGGTTGAAAAGTCACAGACAATTCTTACTGGCTTTCCTCTGAATGTGATTTGGCGTTTCTCCCTTGCTGCTTTTAACATAGTTTCCTTGGTATCCCTGTTGTACCTTTTGAACATGATGTGTCTTGGTGAGTTTCTCTTTTAATTAGGCCTATTGGGTGCCCTCTAAGCTTTCTGGATGAGCATGTCAGATTCTATTTTTATGTGGGAAAAGTTTTCTTTCATGATCTCTTTGAGAATATTCCTCATACCATTGCTGTGTGTCTCAATTTTTTCCTGTATTCCAATTACTCTCAGATCGTTCCTTCTCATTTCATCCCAGACATTCTTGAAATACTGGTCATGATCTCTTAATTGTTTTTCTTTTTTGGTGTTGGTGAGCTCTAGCTTGGTCAACCCGTCTTCATTGTCAGAAGTTCTTTCTTCAATAGCAAAGGTTCTATTTTCTACTGAAGTTAGTCTATTATTGAATTCTTGCGTGGTCCCTCCATGTCATTGATGCAGATTTGAGGTCTGTAACTTCCTTTTGGAAAGAATCTATTCTTTAATGATTGAGTCTCTCAACTCTTGAGTTTTCTCATTTATTCCCTTCATTATCTCTTCTTTTAAGTCATTGTTCCTTTTTGTTATCAACTAATTGATATATTGTTCTAGATTTTCTTCCCATTCCCTGGCCACAGCCCCTTTACTAGGGGAGTTTTGGGATTGATGTGAACCTCTTCGAGTTTGAGTCCTCATGTCGAAGAGATTTTTCTCTCTTAATTGCCAGGTGAACCCTTGGAAGTATAGATATTAAGAGTGTCTCTGGTCCTTTTAGGGATTGGATCTTCTATTTATGTCTGCATATGAAAGGGTTTATCTTTCAGTTGGGTCTTACAGGGAATCTGAAAGTCAGAAATCTTATGTTTTCAAAGCTCCATCTGCTGAGTAGTTGCCGAAATTGACTTCTGTGATCTTAGAAGTGGGGCCAGCAGATCCACGTGCTTAACAGGGAAAGTCCTTCTGTCTATGGTGAAAGTGAGTAGTGCTGAGCAATGTTCTCCATTACTCCACTGACCCAAACCCCTTATGAGGAAAGGATTCAGGGCCCGGGCCAAGCCTTCTGCTCCTGAATCAGCCTGTGGTCTAGGCTGGCTCCAGATGCAGTTTTAAGAGCCTGCTTCACAAACCTAATGAGGTCTTTCCCTGTTCAGGTGGGGAGTGAGAAATCCAAAAAGGGGTTAAAAGGTGGATACTAGGCTCCCATGACCTTGCAGCTCCTGCACCTGCTTCTGCAGCGCAATCTGCTGCTCTGTGTCTCTATAGAGGCAGTTTCCAGATGCTGATCTTGCCGTCAGACAGAGAACAGGCCCGGGAAGTGGCTTTGCAAAAATGTTTTTTTTAAAGCACTGCGGGTTTTCTGTGCCGATGTGATCGTAGGCGGTGGGTCCCTTTACCCCAGTCGCGGGTGGAATGTAAGCAAGAGACAGCGGTCGCAGCAGCTGCCATTTCTCAGGTGGGATGGAAAAGAACAGAGATCCCCTGGTCTCTCCTAAGTCACTGCTCCTTAAAACCACTGAGAAGATTAGGATGTGGTGTTTCATATTGCTAATCCCACAAACACACCTCAAAATACTGGAGAAAAGCTGGAGATTTCCTGTTCCATCTCAGAGGTGCTGGGGAAGACTTCTTTCTTCAGATTGCCATCTTGAGACTTCCTCAGCAGTTTTACTCTTAAAATAAGATCATGTTATGTATTGAACTTATTAATTCAAGACTAACCTACGGGTCTACTGTGAAGAAAAAGACTATGTTAAGGTTACAAAATGCCATTTACCAATAAAATTGGTATCTCTATAAAATATTTAAGGAGGTAAAAATACTACTAAGAAGTCTAACAATGTTTAATTCACATAAAATATAGAATTTAAGTGTTCTGTCTGTTAAGTGCAGCTTTGATGCAAATAGAAAATATACCTGGTGATACATAACCCAAGATGCAAATTACTTCAACTGAAAATTGCAATGAAAGTATCAATTATTTGGTTTTGATTTTTTTTATGAACAAATAGTTGCGTAGAGTTGTTAACTGAACACTTGATTTGGGAACATATTTGCATTCATGGATATCAATCATTATTATTATAATAGCAATTCAAAATGAGTAAATATGAGAAATGTAGCTATTGTTTGGAAGGTTTGAATTTTAGGATAGTTGAAAATAATAGGGAAAAAAAGACTGCTTTTACATTTTCCAGTCAATGTTTACTTGACCATTAAGACAGAGTATGTTGTCCCTGACCAATAATGGTTTCCTGATTTGTAGTTTCTAAGTTAACTGAGAATCCATGAATTTTTGTAAGTTAATGCTATATCACTCTGAATGTTTTATTTGATATTTCATCTTTTTAAGGATTTACAGAGAATTAAATGTATGAAATATTCACTTTTATGAAACAATTAAAATTTAGTTTGAGTTTAGATATTAATCTTTAACACAATGCAGAGACTTTATAAAGAATGGTGGTTATTTTTTCTTGGTTGCTTAGTAACCCTGCTGTTTGAAAAGCTGTGGAGGTTTTTCTAACTTACTTAGTGTATAATATTTTGAGGATTTTAATAATCCATTGTTGTCTATTAGGTACAATGTGCTGCATCCTTTTATTGCTGTGTGCCCTGTGAGCAGTAATTTTATTATATTTTCTTTAAGTATCCTTGAGATTGATCATTACTGACAATAAATCATTTCAGAATGCTCTCTGTGTCTGAAGTATTTCAAAACTGCTATTTCATATAAAAAATAAGCTAGAGCAAATATGAATTCTATATTATTTTCCCAAGGAACACTTACAATTCATTTGCAATCTGTAAAAGTTATTGAAGTTTTTAATAAATGAAATTGTACAAAATTTAAAAAAAATCCAATTCAAATATTTTAATCCACTGATCTCCATATGCACCTAACCATGTATTCTTGCCTCAGTATATTTATGTATATGTGTGTGTGTGTGTGTGTGTGTGTTTGCACATTAAATATGTATGAAAATTATTAGAGATTTGTTCAAGGGAGTTAAAAGTAAATGTGCCCATTTATTTATATAGTAAAATAAGCATTAAAAATAGTACTTAATTTAAAAAGTTCAAATATATAAATTTCAAAAAAATTAATCTTTGCTGAAAGAATAAATCATTAGAACAAAAAATACAACAAGCAGGTAACTAAGTAGGAATAAAAATTGAAAACTAGGAAAGGCAGAAAAAATGCTATAATAACATAAAATCTCAAACTTCACTGACTCAGCACAGTATTACTTTTTCTCTATCATACTACATGCACAAAGAAGGGTCCCAGTGTCCCCAAAATTGTGCATGTTTGCATATATGTGATTCCCAGTCAACAGACACCAAAAATAATGATAATCCAATGGTCTGTTCTTTATGTAAATAGTCAACATTAAGTTCTATATATTACTATTGTAAACATACCTATACTTTTCATGCAATAAAAATATATGTTTAAACAAAAAGGAAATAATCTTATTTTTTTATAAAACCCACTCTGTTTTAACTAGTCTATTGACAGAATATTATAATCTATGTGACAATTTTAACATTTCAATTGCTAAACACAGTCCAGTTTTCTCATTCTTTCTTAATTTCATATGAGGGATCACTGGGTCATTTTATTATAGTAATTCAAGTATGAGAATAATGGAGACTTTAACTGTTTTTATGAATGCTAAAAGATCCAATAAAAATATTGGATCCTGGTTCTCAAACCATTTTTTCAGATTTTACCATAGTATCCACTCTCAATTATTTGGTTAAAACAAGTCGTATGGCTACTGCCCAATACTTCCCAGAAATAGAAAATATCGGGGTTTTTGGTAAGTGTGGTGATTATCATGGTCTTAATTAACAAAGTAAATGACTATAAAGGGTGTACATTTTAAAGCAAACATTAAAATAACTTTGAAATTTTATTATTCACATTATTATACCCAACTACGTGTATAATGTGTGTATGTGTCTGTATATTTGCCTGTGTATACACACATGGACATAGAAAATGAACCATGTGAAATTATTGGTACTAAGTTGCATTATAACACTTAAATGTAGTAGTACTCAATTTTATTTTCAGTATCACTTTAAATAGGAATGTCTTGATTGCTATACTATATTACATGTCTCATATATTCTCACCTGGGAATAGTTCATAAATTTTGCTGTGTGAGAAATACATAGTGAAACACAAAGAATACTGACAGTGATTGAGAAAAATCAATTTCATCAGACCTATGTACTCTGAAGAAAATACACAATTGTTCTAAAGAAAAACTGTCATAATTTATTTTTTATCATGACAAAAGAAAAATGTACAATTCCACACACCTTTATTTTTCCATCTCATTCATTTCCATTTACTTTCTACTCATCAAGGAAAGATAAAACTCCATGTATATTTCATTGATCTATTTTACTTTTAAAAAGTTTGGTTAATATATTTTACCCTCCAATTTTATACTGTATTTATTATGGGTGATGTTATAATCCTTGTCATTTCAGGTTATATTGTGACTACACTTACAAAGTAAATAAAACAAGGAGACATAATAATTGATGAAGTTTCTCAATATTCAAAAATGACAGACAGACTAGACATATATTCTAAAATTTAGAACATGATTATCAATTGTCTTGTAAAATTAAATTAGTGTGCATGACTCTGGCATGCAATTATATTTACATTCCAACTGTGAGGATAAGAAGAATCACACAAAACTGATAAAATATGGAGAGGTATTCTGTTGTTCTCATGAATTTCATTTAAACTATTGATTGAGTTGACTTTTTAAAAATTCTGAAAGAAATGTGTTTTAATAAAGACATCCATGAGATTCTTTTATCCACAAATAACAAGAAGATCCAATGATGTGAAACATTTTGTGTGGGGAAGAGCAAAGTTTACTTTTTCACAATTAAACTCAGATACATGATAATAACAGATTCATTTAAAATGTATATTGAATGCTTAATACAGAGAGAGGGCAACAGGCCCAAGAAAGCTGAGGGGAGGTGAAAAACAAAGTCCAGTGGGAAAAGCAGTAAAAATTCTTCCACTGGAAAACAAAACTTCTTTTATCATCTAATAACTTCTCACCTCAGTTACAAGGATTATAATATATTTTATTTCAGATAAAATACAAATAAGAGTTAAACCACATAAGTATGAAAAAACTCAGTTTTAATTGTTAAATATATTGACATATATCTTCATAATTTTATTCGCTAATAATATAAGGATGACATACATAGCACCTATGTGAAAACACAGCAGAATCAGAATGGTCCATCTAAAGAAGCACTGGCTAGATATTTTTATTTCCTTGCTAGTACTGCAATTTAATAAGACCATAGTGGGAAAAACAAAAGGATGCTGACCATTATTTTCACTAAATTACACAATTGAATATCAACATCTTGAATGAAAACAACTATTGTAGAAAGAAATCTCAGAACAAAGGAATTGATCACATTTGTTTATTGATAGAATTATTCCTGAAGTTTTTTAAATGAGCTTTCTTAGTAGCACCATAAGTGAACCACCTAAAAGAGAAGTGAAGGAAACAGTAATCATTACAGTTATAGCTCATTGGGTAGAATTAATAGCATGTGTGCACATTATTGGCTTTTATAATAAAGAATTTTTAATTCAAATTAAAATTTATGATTCTATTTATTTAAGTGCAGACATATATTTATGACTGAAATCATATGTTAACATGTGTTTTAAATAAGCATTCCTTTAATCACATAATTTATGTTACATATAATGATTTCTCATGTAATTTTAGTTAGAATGGTATCAGAAAAGAGTTTTGTAAGTTTCTCCCATACAAAAAGAAATTCAGTTTTGTCTTCAATCTGCGAAAAGAAAATGCTTTGAATCATATCACAGTATTTAATGATCATTTATCTGATGCTTATTTAGGATGTAATTTGTTCATTAAATTCGGATACTTTATTCAATAGGTGTTTATTTCACTCCAATGCCCTAGATAGAAACTATGATAATCAACTCAGTGTGTGTTTGTATTTATTTAGGTATACTTGATTTCATTCATTGATATTTTACAATTTTTCATACATATCCTCATGTTTTATTGGATATAATATATATGTAAGTATTTAATTATGTCATTAGGGATTATAGTTGGTATTACATTCTTGATATTAGTTTCTAGTTAGCTGCTTGTCAGTGTATCAAAATGCATTTAATTTGTATTTTGATATTGTATCCTGGAACCTTACTGAACTCATTATTATTTATTACTCTTTAGATTTCCTGCAAAATTCTATATGCAATTATTCCACTTTCAAGTAGAGATGATTCTATATATTTTTTCCAATTTGTATATATATTTTTGCTGAACATATTGAAATGGATATAACTTACAATACTATGGTGAAAAAGCTTGGTGAAAGCAGTCATTCTTGCCTTGAGATCTTAAAGAAAAAAACTTGCAGTTATTTTTTTCTTTAAGTGTACCTTAAGTATGATGCCAGTTGTACTTTGTAATTTTTTATGACTTGAGGAAATTTGCCTCCATTCCTTGTGTACTGAATTTTACCAGATGCTATGTTCTGTGTCAACTGGTAGGATCATGTGATTTTTCTTCTTTCACTTATTTTACATGGATTATATTGCTTGATTTTCAAATTTAAACCAACCTTGAAAACTGGAATAAATCTCATTTGTTCATGGTATGATATTTGCTTTTAAGATTTGTTGAATTAAAAGTGCTAAAATTTTGATAAAGTTTTTGAGACTGATTTTAGTTTGAAGGATAAGACTAACTATGTAAGGGAACCGTTTCCTCCTTTCTTTTAAGAGAAATTGTGCCAAATTCCTCCTAATTTTTATTTGAATTACTCAGGGAAATTGCTCAATTCCAGAAGTTTCTGTTTTTGAAAATTTTATATTATGAATTCAATGTCTTTAATATGTATGGTGTTATTTAACTTACAAATTTGATTATTGATGGGTTGAGACAGTTTGTGTTTTTGAGAAGCTATTTCATATCTCCTAAATTGTAAAATTCAGGAGGACAAACTCATTCATATTATTTCCTTTTTGTCTTTAAATGGTTGAAGGACTTGTGATGCAGTGTTTCTCCTATTATTGACATCTTAGATTCCCTTTAAAGGCATGCGTTTTGGTGCTATAGCTTGTGGCAGTATTTGGAGGTGAGGAAATCTTTCGGAGGTTGGTCCTAGTGGGTCCCTGCCCACTTCCTCTCTTTTTCTCTCTTCCCAGCTGCTGTGAGATGAGAAGCTTTGCGCCACCACATGTTCCTTGCTCTTGTGTCCTACCTCTCTGCAAGCCCAAAAGCAATGGTACCAAGGACAAAGAACTGAAATCTTTGAAACTGAGCCAAAATAAATCTCTCCCCATTCAAACTGACTTTCTCTGGTATTTTTGAAACAATTATGAAAATCTAACACATTACTGATATGGATACTTTTTCTTTTTAGCTTTATCAATTTCACTGGAAGTTTATTAATTTTGATATTTCAAGGAAGAACCTTTATGGTTCATTCTTATTGTTTCTGGTTGCTTGAAGTTTATTGTGTTCTTTTTTCTTTTTTCTATGAGTTTATTGGAGTGAGAACCTAGGTTATTAATTTGAGACATTGCTTCTTTTCTAATGTTATCTTCTTATGCTTTACAGGTCTAAATATTTCTCTCAGCACTTTTTTATCATCAGACCACAAATTTTGCTATGTTGTTTGTTTTGACAATTACTTATTTTTTCTTTTTAAAAGAGAGATGGAGAGAGTGAGAGAAAGAGAGGATCAACTTTACTTAGCTTTTCATCTGGCTTTTGCTTCTCCTACACCTAATTGTGTATGTGGTGGAAAGGTTCAAACCTGGGTCCTCACACACACCAGGAAATTGCTCCAACTGCTTAGCTACCACTCCTCCCCCAGCTAGAGAACTACTTTTAATCCAATGTATTTGATTTAAATTGTGGAAATTTATTTATATTTGTGTTGTTAATATCTAGTTTAAATTTTATTGTCAGAGTTCATTTTTGTATGATTTTATTTGTTTTAAATATGTTAATATGTGTTTTATGACACACTATGTGGTCTTTCTCCTTAGTATTCATGATGCCAGAAGAGAATGTATATTCTGATGAGGATGAAGTCTTCTATAATGTCAACTAGATTCTGTATCAGTTTTATATGCTTATTGGTCTTTCTGTCTAGTATTTCTATTAAGTGCTAAGAATAATCTATACTTCAAGTATGTCAGTTTTTGCTTCGTACATTTTGAAACTATATATATATATAATATATATAAAGTATTATCTTGGTAGATTAAACCTTTTATCAGTATGTAATATCTTTATCCTTAGTAAATTTTTATCTGAAATACTCTTTCTGAAATTAACATAGCTAACTTTGCTCATTTTAAAATTAATATTTTGCATTGTATAACATCCAATTTTTTATCACCAATTTATATATTTCAGTTTGAAGTAGTTTTCTTAGAGTAGTTGAATGTATGTGCACATATGTTTTAGTTCACTTTACAAATTTGTCTTTAACTTTCTTTACAACTGTCCTTACACATTTACATTTAACGTATTTATCATGCTTCAGACCACAGCATTATTATTATTATTATGAGTAGTAGTAGTAGTAGTAGTAATAGTAGTATTATTATTGTGGTGCTGGGGATAAAACTCAGGGATTAGTGCATACTAGACAAGAGCTCTAAATTGAGCTTAGTACCCAGCCCCATTTGGTTTTCATTTGTTCCTGACTTATTTAGTGAATAAATCATTTTCTGAACTTCTCTTGTATGACTTGAATCTTTTTAAATGTTTAGTATTTTTTTATTTACGTGTTTGAGTGTACTACTTTGACTATATAATTTGGTGTGTTATGCATACTTTATCATACCCTATTACTTTTAATGCTTCCACTTTTTAGTCTAGAAATTTTTCTTCCATTTAAGTCTTTTTTCCATCACCACATTTCAAATGTTTAAGTGTGTCCTCACTTTAACTTTGAAATCAGATAGCATTGCTACTTTTATTTCAATTTTGAGATATTATTAAATAAATCCATGAGCTAAGAGATACTCTATTATATTAATATTTACCCATGCTAATTTTCAGCTTTTCAATCTCTCTCTTTTTTTTTTTTAAGAGAGAGGGACAGTGAGAGAGACAGAGAAAGAGAGAAACAACTTTATTTAGTTTCTTCACATGGCCTTAGTTGCTCCAACACTTAGTTGTGTTCCTGGTGCTGGGGTTTGAACCTGGGTCCTCATGCTTGCCAGGCAAGCACCGAAACAGCTGAGTCACCGCTCCAGCCCAGCTTTTCAGTCTCTAAGACTCAAATTTTTTTTTGCCTTTATTTCATTTCTGGTTTTAAGACTTCTTTTAAGCATTATGTAGAACTTGATCTGCTAGACAAGTTTTCATTTTAGTTTCTATTGATTGACTGAGAATATAATGCACATATTTATTTTTGCCACTATTCCTAAAAGGTAGTTATGGGCCTAACAGTTCTTTTCCTTCATCATTTAAAAAATGTTCTGCCACTTTCTTCTGGTCTGTGTTTAAAAAAAAAAAAATACTCTGTTGCCATTAAAATTGATGTTTCTGTAAAAGTTACATGTCATTTCTCATTACTACTTCTAAAATGTTTTTCTTTTTCTTCAAATTTTCAGGTTTATTATGCATTTTGTTGTGAATTTCTATGAGTTTATCTAGTTTTGGATTCCTCTAGCTCCTCAGATCTGTAGATTTTATTCTTTTAAGAATTATCCAAACATTGTTTGTCCTAAAAAGTTTAGTTTCACAACAACTTTCTCCTCTCCTTCTGGATATTTTATGATAAATACATTAAACATTTTGTTATTACCTCACAGCTCTATGTGGCCTATATTATTTATTTCTTCTTATTCTGTTTTTCTCATTGTTCATGTTGAGAAAATTTTATTGATTTGTCTTCAAGTTCACTAGTGCTTTCTTCAGTCATCTCTGTTAGTAAGTAATTCAATAATTTGTGTTTGTTATTTTATTTTTAAGTTTATAATTTCCAAGTTGTTGTTTTATCATTCTATTTCTGACTTTATTTTTATATTTTCTATTCCCAATTTTCCACTAGTTTTAAAAAGTCATAATTGCTTGTTTTTTAGTGGCTTCATGAAAGTTTAGCTTGCTTAACCTCTACAAGCATATTTTGGTTTGCCCCATTCTTCTAATGGAACTGAGACTCCCTCTGAATATTCCCTATTTTTGTTTATCAAGGTGGGAGGAAAATTCTGAATTTCCTGATCTTGTTGGGCAACTTTCATGGGAAGCTGAGACAAATCCACTGGGCCTGGGTCTCCTTATTCTGTTGAATTCAGTGCCTGGAAATGCATAATTTCACTGTTGATGCTGCTGAAGAGATGTTTTGTTTTTCACTGCAACATTAATTGTGGTGGCTAGACTTAGACAGCTTGGGTTTTCAATATCACCATTGTTGCCAGTGCCTAGGGTCACATCCTGCAGGTCTAGTTTCAAATAAGATTTAGACTTCCCTCTGTTTTGGTCTTTTATTAGAACTCCCTTTCCCAATCTTTAGCCAGGAAGAAAGGATATTTGGGGACTGTTTTGTCTGTATCATGCAAGTAGGAATCCTTGACTTGTATTGTAAGGAATTATAAAAAACACAAAGAAAACTCAGCAAACTCACCATATTCTTATATAGGTGTCTTGAAATCTCCAGTCTGTCGACTGTCTTTCCAGCCTTCAGAGTCCTTTTAGAATTATTCATTGAATAATTTCCAGATTACTTGATTATATTTAGATATAAGCAACATGTAAAATTATAAGAATTTTTTATCAATATCTTTAGTCTGCTCAATCTTTTGATATCGTTAATTCTGTACTGTAAGCAATACCACAACTATATACTCACTACTTTTTTATAACTCCAATTCGTTTCTTCTCCAAATTTATCAATTTCATTCATCATTATTAACTTACTGTCACACATTATGTTTTGAACAAAGTAAATTTCTGTTTTGGATTTGTAACTTTAATTGGGTTCATTCTTTGTGAGATAGTTAATAGAGTTCAAACACAGTGATTTTAACAGGCTTTCCATTATGGTTCCAATCTTTTCCTCTATTACATAGTTATAGTATTTCTTCATTGCCAGCCATAAAATCTACATATTATTTTCCACCCTTATCCTGATCACTTTCATCTTTACTTTGTAGTTAAATATGTGCAAATCAATAATTTTAGTTTTGATATGGTTACTGGAAGCATATGGAAAATGTCATTCCAAAAATTGTTACTAATTTAGAATGATATTAAGGAAGTAAAAGCAGGTATTCAGAATTTTTTACAGAACTCTGACACAATGAAACATTCCAGGACTTCATTTTTGCATCTTGCATAAATATTAGTTTTGAAAGATTGGGAAAAGTTAAGTAGTTCTGATTCCTTCATATCATCCCTAGATATTTGTCTCAATAAAATGTCATCCTGTTTCATAGTAAACGAGTCAGTTACAGTATTTCCTTCTCACCACTGCAGTCTATTTTAAAGATGGAATTTACACCCAGAACACAAAGAGCCAATGGGAGAATTACAACAAAGATATCATATCCCAAGTAATAATTAAAATATGACATACAATTAGGAAAGCACAGATTATTGGTTGACTTTATTTCTTCAAATTACTCACTTTAGTCCTCTTGTAATGCATATAGTGTGTCTTCAGTTCTGTTCTCAGGGATAAGACAAAAGAAACACACTAAGCCATTATAATTAACCCTATTAACTACATGAAATAAATTTCTGATTAATCCAATTTTTCTTTTAGGAATATGCACAGGCAGTCACAGGAATTCATATTCGCTAATAAGTAGCAATGTCTCTTCTGTGTGGTTATCCAAGTATGATTGTACACCTTGTATAATACTTTCTGACATCACAAAAGACATTATATTATATTAAAAATAATTTGTGGAATATCATTTACATCAGTCAATTCAGAAAACATTCCAAGGTTGATGTTCTCACTTCATATCATTCATACTCAGATTATATGTATACATTTACATATATATGTGTATATATATGCATATATAAAATTTGTGGATGAAACTGTCAATCAATTCATAGTTGGGGTAAATTCTACACATTTCCAAAATATGGGTTTTAAGTACATGAAAGAAATAATCATTTGAAATACAAATTTCAGTTTGAAAGACTTAGCCTTGTAATAAGCCAATGAATTTGCAATGTGTGCAATTTGCATAATCCTGAGGAGAATACAATCTTTATCAGCATGCAAGATAATAAAAATAATTGATTGAAAGATAATAAAAATGCAGCCAGAAGGCCCAACCCTGAGCAAAATTTATATTTTCCTGGGCTTGCAAAAATAGTCTTAACATTGAATTAATACAAGACTACACAAGACATCAAAAACAGTTTAGAAATTGACCTGGATGTCATGATGAGACAGATTAGGAGAGACAGTGAAATGGCTAGGTAGTCAGGCCAGAGGGCCCCTATCCAAGAGCTGGCTGGTAGAGGTGGAGAGTGATTGACAGGGCATGATCAGGGCCTTCAAATGCAAAAAGACCTTGAGGCTCACCCTAATCCCAACTAAGAGATGGGGGTGGTCACAGGTGGGTACTAGGAAGTATTTGCCACCTTTTATTTTAACCAATGGTGCTCTTGACCAGTTTCAATGCCTGTTTTACATAGATTTTAACCAATGGAGTTGATGCATTTCTCAATGCCTGCTTTGCATGAATGTTAATTATGCTCATACCCCAAATCTATATAACCCCTGGCCTAACCACCATTAGACAGTGTCCTGCTTTCAGGTACCCCTCCGCTTTGCAGAATCTCTGCTCTTCTTCCTAAATAAATCCTACTCCTTTTACTCCTCCTTCTGTGGTTGTCCCTGGATTTTATTCTTCAAATTTGTGAGACAAGAACCCAGAAGATTGGCGCCGAATTCCCGGCGTGAATTTCCACCACACCAAGAGCTGCAACACCCAGCTTTTAGCTGGAGAGCTGCTAACACTTTAGGCTGCAGACACCTGCAGCCAGCCCAAATTCCCAGTTTTAACTGGGAATGGCTGCAAACACTAGAAGTGGGCTGATTTGGCTGCTGGAATCTGTAGAGGCCCAGACTCCATTCACCAGTGGGAGCAGAGAATCCAGCCTCATCTCAAAAACCCTGCATCAATGATAAGCATGTTACTGTAGTAGCCTGAAAAATTGAAGATATTTTAACAAGTAATGTGCATTTATTTGAACAGTCATATAAATAAATAAATAACACTTCATGACATAGTTTAAAGTCTACCCCAAGCATATAGAGCTGAATGTGAAAGGTAAATAAACAGATTTTAGTACATAAGAGCAAACTAAAATAGAAAGAAAATGGTTTCTTCAACAGAGCAGAACAAACTCTGATCATAAAGAAAATAAGTTTTGAAAAAAAAAAAACTATTCCATTAAAGTTAAGAGCACTGGCTGATTAAAATAAATAAATAAATAAATAACCAAATGTCTCATCAGTATGGAAGACTATACCTCTGAGAAAGAAATCATATTCAATGTATATAAAGAACTCCTGTTGTTGAAGAGGTGACCCACCCCATGAAGCCAGGCAGCTGTGAATTTTCCTGCCTTTCCCAAGATTCTTGTGTTCTGGATTGAGAGGATGCCAAGAAAAATAGTAAAACAATGGCAAAGTATATTAGAAGGGAAGGGAGAAGGAAGAAAGATAGGGGACATCATGAGTCCTCTTGGAAAGGAAAGTGACATGGTCCTCACCAAGTTAGGACTTTTTAAAGATTTTATGATGCCCTTAAAACAAACAACCAAACAAATAAAACCCAATTTAAAATTATGCAAAAAATTTAAAAACATCTCACCCCCTTCTCTCTCTCACACACACATACACACTCACACTATATTCTTACCAAAAGATTTGGAGATTGGGTTATCTTTTGTCTTCCCAAAAGTTTCAAAGAGAAAATGAAATTTAAAAAATATTGTTTCCAAATGGAAAGACTATTATATTTGGGGGCTAAACTCATTAACATTATTATTTATAAAAACATTAAAATTTTCCTAGTAAAAACTAATTTTATAAATTTTAAAAATAAATTTTTTATCTAACTTACATTTGAAAATCTTACCGTGTTCTTATTAAAAAATATAAAGTTTAGAAAAAGAAGAGTTTTTTGATAATGTTGCAAAATTTTAGAGTTCAAGCCCTAGTATACGATTGCACTTTCAAGATATTTCAATTTTTTACTGTGTCAAATGGATTTTTACTCTCTTGGGTCTTAATAATTCTTATCATCCAAAAATGTTTGTACTAAAGAAAATATATGTGTTTAAATAAATCAATTTATCATGCAGTATAATCTTGTGTAATTCTAAATATAGCTCCTGAGATTTTACATACGAGGAACTTACCACATAAAGCAAGACTTTCAACTGATTTTTTTTTTATATTCCTAGTGTTGAGTTCATATATTTTACTTGTTGTAATGACATTTTATTTCATTCTTGGGGAAAAGGTTTTAGAAGATTTAGAGAGTTTGCTCTGTGTACTGTTGTTCTAATTACTCACAGTTGTTTTTGCTAGGAAATTTTTTCCTACAAAAAATATAATTTTTAAAAAACCTCTGTTTTATATTTTCTATTGAATAAAAATAACTAATTTCATTGAATAAATTAAATAATGTCAAAATTCAAGTTGTAAAATTTTATAATTACTAACTGGAAGAGCAATTGAAAAATAAGTAGGGAAGAAAGAAAGAAAAAAAAAAAAAAAACAAAGTCATACGTGTTGTAATGGCACACAACTGTAATCCCAGCAACTCTGGAGGCGAAAACAGGATGGCAAGTTCAAGGTTAGCCTGGGTAACTAAGCGAGAACCTGTCTCAAAATAGTACAAAAAAGAAAAAATACAGCAAACAACCAAAAATCCCGAGCCATGAGAGGATCACTTGCTCACTTGCTGCTAAAAAAAAAAAAAAAAAAAAAAAAAAAAACTTTCCGGGGACATTTAAATTTCTTTGTTAATAGTAAAAAATACTGACAAACAACAACTCAAACCATGAACAGCAGTGTTTTTCTAAACACAATTCTTTTTAAGTATTTTAGTGCATTGTAATTTGATAAATTATTACTATCATAGGAGACTTTGGAAGTATAAAAAGTGAATTTATCATTGTTGAATAAATATTTTGAAATCAGAAAATATAAAATTTTCTAAAATATTGTTAGCTCATGAAGATAGGACCTGAAGTACATGGTTCAAACCATGTATAAAATTAAAATGACAAAAAAGAAAAAATGGCATAGTTATCATTAAAAATGAGTCTGTAATGGAAAGATGAACAGCATGAAATGTATGTAACTTTTAAGAGCTCTCAGTCAGTAGGCAGAACAGTCACAGTCAATCCAATGTAGTGTTGCCTTTTGTTTTGTTTTTTACTTAAATATTTAAAACCTTTTTTAAAATAAAATAAAGAAACTTTTTAAAGTAGGATACGCATTCTCAATTTTTGCCTTGCAGCTCATCACACTGTGGTAGTTCTGTAAGAAATTTTTTATTTTGCCCAAGTGCTATTCAAACCTGAGCATATGTTAGAAGCAGGCAGAACACTCACTGAAATAGATCTTATTGAGTCTGAAGCACATTTGTTTTTTGAGAGAGAGGGAGATAGAATCAACTTTGTGTTTTCATCTATGTGTCACTTTTTCAACATTTACTTGTGCTTGTGCTGCTGGGGTTTGAACCTGAGATCTTGGGCATGCCAAGCAAGCTCTATAACCGCTGAGCCACCTCTCCTGCTCTGATGGGCACTTTCTTATCATTAAGTAGGTGAGGATGGGGAGAAAATAGGGTGGTCCTTCAGGTGGGGCAGTCAGATCATTTGATGTTCTGAAAGGTATTTCTGGTGCTGCTCATCTAGAGACTGAGCATTAATCACTGCTGACCTTACTGGCTTGTGAAGGCGTTTGTGTCTGCAGTCTCTTAAAGCAAATCAGTGCACCTACTTGCAGAAAGTAAGAAAGAAGTAATGTACCTCCAAAAGAAAAGGCCAACCAGCATATTTTAAAGCACTTAAAATTTAAGTTTTTGTTTTTTTTTTTTTTGTATATCCAATAACCATTCTACTCTTTTGGTTCTAAAACCATTATTCATTTAAATAACAGGCAGGTACTTAAATCTTAAACATAGCACAGATTCAAACACACACACACACACACACACACACAATTTTCACAACAATAATAAAATAGATTATGTAACACTAGAATAAAAATAAAATAACCAATTAATTGTCAAAAAGCCATGAAGGGAAGAGAATGTTCCAATCTCACCTTGTGTCCTGTCCCAGCCGGCAGGAACAGGAGGGCTCTCAATGGGTGGTCTACTAGGAATGAAGTAGACCCACTGGTCCTGAGTTCTCCAAGCGCTTTACTTTTCCCTCTCTCTCACTAGAGGCCTCCAAGAGCTTCCTTCTCCGCCTTCTCTCCTTTAGAGGCAAGGCCTTTACAAACATCTCCTCTCGCTAGGGGCTTTAACATCTCCTTCCTCTTCACTAGAGGCAAGGCTTTTTACATTTAGAGTCAAGGCTATTTACATTTTCTCCCTTTGGAGTCCCCATTTCTACTGCCGCACTAGAGTCCCTGTTTCTACCGCCACTCTGTTTCTACTGCCTAGGCTCTTCTTCTTCTTCTCTCCTGCTGCTGCTTACTAGTGGCTACAACTTTTTACCTGTACGCCCGGTATTTATCTGTTACAACAACCAAAAGGGATAAGGTGCAAACACATTCAATCAATTGTAACAAATGAGTGGCCTAATGGTTTAGTCATGCGGTCAGGCAGTCTGCTAATTACTAGGGAAGATTCAAGCCAGCTGGGCCTCTTACAGAGTTGTTCACCACTAATTCTTTTCTCTGATATCCAGCCAGGCGTCATGTTGGCCTTAGTCTCCAACAACCATTTTTCATATCTGACTGATTAATTGATTTTACCTTTGAAACACTGCATATCTGAAAGATATTTATTTTATTTCACATGATGTTTTAGAATATTGACAACACAGAAATAAGAAGCAATGTTTAAAATTACTTGTCCTTTTAATTTATTAGATATCTGTTGCTATTTGTATTTATATATATTTAAGCTTAATCTTTTTTGAGAGAGAGATTGGGCATCTCAACAATATGAACTATTTTATTTATTTTTTTGATTAGGGTTTATTAGCAATGTTAAAATTTGTGCTCATTTTATCATGAATTTTAGCATGTATTTTTTTTTTTTTTTTTTAAAGAGAGAAGGACAGTGAGAGAGAGACAGAGAGAATCAATTTTTATTGAGTTTTTCACATGGCTTTTGTAGCTCTGACACTTAGTTGCGTATGTGGTTTGCTAGGGTTTGAACCCGTGTACTTGTGCATGCTGGGCAAGCACTGTAACCACCGCTCCAGCCTCCAAACATGTAATTTTTTTATGATAATGCCCTGAAGAAACCCATTATGAGGAAGTCAATATTGAAAACCAAGTGTTCTCAGTGAGTGCCCAGACATGTTTGGATGGTTCAGTGATCAGTAGGTACACTCAGATTTTGTAAGAAAGTAGTGGCTCCATCACATTTTTTATTTTTTTTTTGTTTTTTTTAGCAATAAAATCTTACTTGTATGAAACTCTGACTTTGAGTGAAAATATTTTTTACACAAATGCATCAGTCTATGTAATGATAGTCTGAAGCAATGTTTCTCAACCAGCCTTAATTGGCTACTCAAGGAATATTTGGCAATATTAACAGGGATCACATTTATTAGACATGGTAGGGTTATACTTGCATCTAGTCAACAGAGGTCAGGGGTGTTGCTATATCTCTTAAAAGGTTCTGGCAACCCTCCACAACAAAGAATCCAGACCCAAATATCAGTAAGGTCAATTATGAAAATCTCTAATCTAGACAGATCCAAGGAGTAAGGGTCAAATCAGTAGGACTTTTTCATGAATGAGTCTATTTCAGTGTGTTTCTCTAATTTTCTAAAAACCTTACTTGCAGATAGTGAGGCACACCTTTTTGTCTTAAAAAAGAAATGCTTTAAATCCATGAAAATGTCAGAGGTCTTCTTTATCCCATGACTTTCTTAGATAATGTAGGCTACAGATGGGGTGGAATAGCACTGGATAAGTGGCAGATAACGAAAAGGGTAACAGAGGGGCAGCAGCAGAAATAATTACTACATGCTTTTTTTTAAATGGGGGGCGGTGGAATCAATTTTTATTTATTTTTTTGTCTGGTTTTTGTTTTCCTCTACATAGTGGTGTATATGGGCATTAAACCTGTGTCCTCACACATGTTAGGCAAGTGCTGTACCACTGGCCCAACTCTCCAGCCCCTCTACATTCTTAAAGAGGTCGATATTATAAAATAATGAAGGGAAAAAGCCCTTAAGTGGAAACACTCTACTGAATTTGATTTGATTTGTGAGTGCAATGAAAGGGGATACAAGGAAAGCAATCCACAGCAAAGTTTTCTTTTTTTTTTTTTAACAATCATGGTAATGAACTTACAAGAGGCTTCCTCATAGACAGTGGTAGTCTTCAAGATCCTTACCTCCTGCTACACGAAAGAAAGGATCATCCAGTCTCAAGGTGATAGCCCTGTGTCAACACATCATTTTGTTGACAACAGCAGCTTACTACAATAAAACTATTTAATTTGAATACAGAAGTTGGGATTAGTATTCTCATGATAGAACATGTCTCTTGAATGGAGGAAAGGGAGATGATACATGGCGACCATCAAAAGTATCAATGCTCATTGGCAACAGCATACAAGGAAGGAATTCCTAAGGGGTTTCTAAGGTTTTTCTTCAGAATCATCTGGGGACACAAATAGAAATTCCCTTTTTATTAGGTGTTTGGAAGATAGAGAGGCATTATCCTTTCAATTAAGAATATCTGTTTGTATCTTTTGGGAATTATAGTGAGGGCTGGGAATGTGGCACAGTTTTTAGAGTGCTCCAAACGCTTGCACAAGGCTCTGGGTTCAATCTGTTCTCCCAGCAAAACTTTAAAAAAAAAAGAAAGGGGGGGAGTAATAGTGATAATTTGAAGTTTACCCAAACCTATGCCAAACTATTTTCCTTTTTTGAAACTGAACAAATTCTGTGACACTGATCAACAACAAAAATAGTTTATCTTATCAGAAAGTCCAACTTAGACCTTTCAGAAACACTTTTGGTGCTGAATATTTCAACTTGCTAAGAAACAGGCAAAAATAAATAAATAAATAAAATATATAAAGTAAACACCAGAAATAGTATAGTATATGTCAAGTTAATCAATTAAGCAGGTATTCTTAGTAATATTTTATTTAGATCAAAGTTATATACAAAATTTATATTTAAATTTTAACTAACAGTTTCATTATAAATTAACTGATATTCGTATTCATTTGTTCAATTTTAATCATGATTTAGTAAAATACATGACTTCATTGAGTCAAGAACATTTATCAAATATAAAATATTTATCTCATTAAAAATAAAAAAAAGAAAACATATTTAAGCACATCTTGTGAAAAACAACTCCAAGTCCTTGTAAAAGTTAACATATTTCGCCTCTTTTCATGGTATAGAAATTTAGAATATGCATACTTTTTCATTCCATTTGCACTATACCCTGATGATATACTATCTAAGATCATTTAAGAAGCTGCCACCATACAAAATGGTAACCCTTATTAAACCATGGATGGTATCAGGTTAATCTGTTATTGTATGACTCAGAGCCAGCAATTTATTTTATTTATTTTCAAGATAGTAAGTTTTAACCCTGTTTTCATAATTGCTAATCTTATCATGTTTATATTGGGGCATTTTTCAATCCCTTACATTTCATTTTCACAGGGGAAAAACAAAACTAATATAATAGGAAGCCATCCTGAAGTATTTCCTCTATCTAAAACCACTTGGCCACTTTGTTGCATTCTGGCCACTTTATGTGCTATGATTAAATCCAATATGTAACAAACTGGCCAGATACTTTTAGGGTCACAGTGGCTACATAAATATATTATCCCCATGAACACAGTGAATAAAGGAGTAAGTAGACTTAATATTAGAAGTTACAGCCTTATGCTGTTGCATGCTTGAGATCTTGTTAGCAATGCAACTCCAGTCTCACCATAGACTAGATCATTCAACTCTGGCTATACATCTTGTCTGATCTTTTTTTTATCTTGAAATAATAAAGGAAACAAGTAAGAATGCTATGGCCTATCTTTGAGCTTCATATCTTCTAAATTTATTTTCTAATCTCCTACTCGATGGTAGGCTTTTAAGGAAAGAGATTGTGTCTTTGTGCCTTCATTACCCAGGATGGATCCTTGCACATTGTAGTGACATAGTAATTACTTCTGAGACTGAACAGAATAATTTCATCACTAAACTTCTTGACTGAGTGCACTACACAAGTTGCTCATGTTTTCACAGTGACTTTATTTATCTATTGTAAAATTGCTTTGACTCTAGAAATCCTGTGGGAAAATAATTTTTAAATGTTCAACATCTTTCTAACTTTTCTAATCCGAAATGCTAACTTATAAGTTCCATTCCTGTAGACAGCAAACTTCTTGAAAATTTAATCTTCCTTTTAATGTGAAATAATTAATATATTTTCATCTACTGATTCTATTTGATTATTATAAATATTATATTATTATAACAGGATGATGTAAATTATTGCAATGTTATTAAAGAAAGATATCCTATAAAATTATATGTTTTTTCTGGTTAATTATGTTGATTATGTTTATTTTTATAATATAAAATGCATTTTAAGAATAATCATTTGATAGTTATTTTTGTGGCATACAAAACATTGTCAGGCATAAAAAAATCAACTCAAGTTTCTATAGGGTGGGCTATTTTTTTCTTCAAGTTCAAACTGACTCAACAAACTTGGCTAAGTTGCTCATATGGCTGAGAATATCTTTTATTAAGAAGGTGGCTAGACACTAGAAAATGGTTTTGTTCATTTATCTGAAAGATTGATACTTGACACAACAGCTGCAGCTGGTTTATATATCTCTTATCTTCCAACACTCTAGTGAAAAACTCATCATGTTTCAGGTTATATCATACCAAGAACAACAATTGAGAGCAAGCCCAAATGTGCAAATACTTTAAAGTCTTTACAATTTGAGTATTCTTTCTTTCCACTGGAAAAGAATGCCTAGAGACACACAGTGCCTGCCTGACTCAATGCAGAGAGGAAATACTTATCAGTGAAGATGAGAAATATCAAAGGGTCTGTAATGTAAGGAGGAGTGAACCTACTAAGGTAACAATCCAAAAAATCCCTCCCACTTATCCCAATGATTCATCAACCCCCAACAAAAACTAATATAATAGATTTACTATCCACACATCAATATCTTATTTAATCATAGTATCAGACACTGAGTTCAGAATTTCAAGCTCTGAAATTGTATGCAGAGGTTGTTTTGAGGGATCTTCTATTGATTCCAAATGCAACCATCATTTAATGTGCTCAGGGGCAGAATAACTGTTAGTCACTGCCATTTGAAATTGGGAAGAATGGGTGGTAGATGGCAATCACTGTACCACAGAAATTTTAAAATTCAGCCAGACATATTTCCAAAAGTCTGAAGTTATGGACTACTCCTTGAGTTGGTCTATGTCACATTTTAGAAGTAGCATCCTGTCTATTGCTGTCTATGGACCTTTGTCATATAATCTGAAATTTAGTTTTCATAAAATAACCTATGTTTATTGCTTACTCTAATTTTTAATTTTTTTCCTTACTATGCACGGCCAAGCATTTTTTTTTATTTTCAACTGTAATATTTTAGTCCACCGTGGCATTGCTTTCACCAATATAACTTTCTTAAATATTCTTTTAATTTCATCTAAAATAGACTTATTTTTCTGCATCCTATGTAGTTATATCCACAATTACTCCTGGGAAGTTTTTCTAAATTTTGGATTTGTCAGACACTGTCCTGAAGATTCTTAGAAGCATTTTTGTCTGGGAAAAAGGGGAAAATTAAAGTCATTCAAAAGTCTTGCCAGTAATCTTTAACCACACTTTTTATCTTGTTTTGTCCCTGAGGCTATTTCTTCCTTTAAGAATGTTTTATAACCTTAAAAACTTAGAATTGATAAAAAAAACTGTTTTCTAAATCTAAAAATTCTAGATCATCTATATTCTCTCTAAATTAGATTTATGGAAACACTTCATTACATTAAACTGTATGGATTCAGTTTAACTTATCTTTTTCTTGCATTTTACAAAAGATAGTTAGAAGTCAAATGTTTTATCTAAATATTTACCTGAATAAAAGTCCACAGTTCATTATGTGTATTTCCCATGTTTTATGATATTGCAGTTAGAAACTTTTGTTATTTCAGTATTACATAATGTGAATTGCCACTTTTGAGGTTAACAGTTGAAATTGTTTCCTCATCCTAAATTTAATTCATATGATTTATATTTTAGTTATGGTTATAGCTAGATTCTGTATTACTTGCTCATTTCTGAAGTAATCACGTATTACTTCATGAAAACTATCTCTGAACTTAATGTACTATATTAAGACAAAACCAAAAAAATTATTTTACTCACTTTTTGTGAATTGGCTACCATATTTTGCACATTTATCCACTTGGTACTCAAGTAGATTGAGTGATTTAAGAGAAAGTTCAATGAAGTATAAAATGTGTGTGTTATAATGAATTTTGAAGCACATTAAAAAGCAAATTATAGCTTTATCCATTTAACATTAGTGAAATTCATCATCATCATATAACGTATAGATGAGAAATTTAAAATTCTGAGATGATCCATAGGGCAAGGCATTCATATAACTGTTATCAGGCAAGTCTGTCAGTTAATGTAAAGATCTTGTTTAAGTTCAGGCTGCTATAATAAAGTGCCATTAGACTGACTAGTTTATACAGGACAGAAAATTATTTCTAGTGCCTGGATGTCATAGATCTGAGAGCTAGCATGATCAAGTACTGATGTGGGTCAGCTTTTGTGCTATAGACTATCAATTTTTCCTTTATCCATATCACAGAAAGATAGCCAGCTAGCTTTATAACTTCTTCTTATAAGGATATTAATGCAATATTTAACAGCACTACCTTCACCCCTAATTTCTTCTGAAGGGGTCCACTTCCAAACACCATCACATTGGTATTAGGATTTCAACCTATGGAGTTTGAGGGCGGAGAGAAGAAACATTCAGTCCATAGTGGACAACAAATGCATTTTTTGATATTACATATACAATTTCATTATTTAATAGATTATGGTAAGAGGATATCTAGGATAATTGACTGATCCTATGATATGCCATGAATTTATCTATTAATAACTCAAGCACATCAATTGAGAGATGTGGTTTGGGTTGGCACCAGAGAGTAATTCATTTATCAGTACTAGTATTTGTAATTTAAAAGTATCAACTTTAGAAACTTGGCCCAAGATTTGACAGAATTTAAAGGTTGGGGTTGAGAAGCAACATCTTCAAAGAGAAGCTTAGATTTCATATAGCAAGGAGAACATGACACTTCAGGATACAGGAAGATAAACTCAATAGTAATTTGATGTCTTATAGATGCTGCAGCTGCAATCCACAAGTTGAATCTCTGACAAGGAGCATTAAAAGTTATCATTAATTGTCTGTTTCCAGAATATTAATTTCTTCTGGAGGTTTTCATTCTTTTTCTCCTTCTGAAGCTATTAAGATTGTGTTTAAATATGTCCCTTTTCCTCCTGGAACTGGTTCTTCATACCCCTTCATGTCTTGCAATATCACATCTGTGTGGCATGCTTTTTTTCTCTCCCCATATGGGAATTTTTCTCTTACAAATCTGGAGAAATTCTCATCATATGAGTCCATTGACTCATCCAGATCTGGAATATTTTGTATCTCTAAGACAAAGGCTGCTTACATTTAAATTATGAAAAAGTCTCTTTCTTAACTAAAAGGATCATTTTACTTTTCCTAGCAGAATGGATGAAAAGGCTCACATTTATGTAACTCTCCTTTCCATCCACAGAATCATGAAAACCGCAGGAGTTTGTCTGCAAGGGCTTCGGAACATCTTAGGTTTATTTTCAGCTATTTAGCACTTTTATCAGCTACTGCTGAGTTCTATTTCCTCCTATAAGACTCATCAAATCTGATCAAATCTCATCCTCACCCCATTTGTTCTTATCAACATGAAATATTGATACATCCAGTGGGGTACAAGTTGAACTTGAAAAGGATGGGACACATCTATGATATTTTCTTCTGGGCTATATTGACAAACCTTCTCTACATTATTTTTTCTCTAGTCTCAAGAAACCTAGATTACTTAAAAGACAAAGAATAATATTAACAGCTGCACTCTAAGGAAGTATTCTTATGAATTCAAACAACTGACACTTTCTAAAGAATAAAACCCCTAAGGATTTATTCTTACCACAGAACTATTATTAACAGGGGGAAAAATGACTGCTAAGCCTTCCAAAGAATTGATACTAGTCATATAATGACGAAATAAATTCAGAAAGTCCCTGTGGATTCCCATTAAGGACATGTTCATTTATCTATGTCCAAATGACTCTCCCTTCTTTTCTTAGTTCTTAGCTATTCTAAAGGAGAAAACTCCAGGCTTTGAAAAAAATCAATAATCATAGAATCAGTCATCTCACTGCTTATGAAGGTCATCAAGAGTGAGAACCACTAAAACTCACATTATGCTAGCAACACTTTAATTTTCTGTTTATCCTTTTTTTTTTTTTTTTGCCTTGCCATGGCATATGGTATATAAATAGCATTTATTTTCCTTCAGAGATACTGGAATCTTGAAATCAGCACTCTGCTTTATTCATAGATTTATCCTCCCAGCTTAGCACAGGGCCTGGTATGTAGTAGATTCTCACTAATTCTTTCATAGAAATATGGTTAGAAGAATGAGGGATTGGATAGATATGTTAACTCCAGTATCATAAAAGCACTGAATAAAATTTATAGTAATATTACTTGAAGAAAAAAGATGAAAATTACTACTTTTACTGCTCACTTTTCTGGAAACTATAATGATTGAACAGAATTACAAATAAGAATTCCTAGTTTAAATGTGATAAAGGTTTTGAGCTCTTGTTGTTGAGACTATGCAAGAGTTTTTAGAAATTCAATATAATATGTGAAAAGATAAAAAATGATATATTGATTTGTATATGTATTAAAAATATTTTCTTTCCCTAATTAATGTAAAAGAAAGATGTTCACAAAGAAATAGAAGGTAAGTGATAGTATGGAAAAAGTATTGAAATAATATTGCAAAATCAGTTAGCGGTTCATTCTACATGACTTAGAGGGTTTTTGTAAGTGTGAAAAGGCACCTTGTAATCAGAAACCAGAGAAGATGATAAGCAAGTTTATTATTTAAAGTTAGATTCACTTCTGAGAAAAAAAAAAATCAAAGTTGCAAAAGCCAGTGTAATGACCTTAATCAACATGGAAACATGTTTTCTTCCTCAGGTAAACTGAAGGTAGCATAGGGCTTTTATATCATGGTGTCATTTTACAACTGTCTAGCTCCTCTACCATACTAACCATGTTAATTTACTCCAGATTCAATTTAGATAATAGAAAAGTGAAGACTACACCCTTTCCTGTTAAAACTGTTCTTAGAAAAGACAGCAGACAGATTTTCATTATTTCCATTGGTCAAATCTTAGACATGTAGGTATAATTTCCAAATAAGTCTTCAAACTGTAATGTTTATTCCATGTGGCAATATATTCAGCCAAATCCAGAATTCTATTTAAGGAAGAGTGGGAAAAACACATTTTGGGAAGAATAACAGTTTTAACTACAAAATGAGGTAAACTTTTACTGAGTATGTTTGGCTTTGTAGGGTATTTTAAAAGTAGTAGGCTTCAGGTTCTAAGTTTGTAGGCTTGTAAGATAAGATCATAGACCCAATGGTGATGATTCCTTTTGTGTCAAGTTGGTTAGGATACCAGTACCCAGATATATGAGCAAAAATTGCGTACATGCTTCTGTAATCAGGTATTTTTTAATGTTTAATCCATATTAAAGTTTAAATTCTCAAGAACATGCCACCAATGATAACTCCATTTGTTTCAGCTTTGTTTTTACATGATACTGGTGTATGAACCCGGTCGTTTACTCATATTAGGCAAATGCTCTACCACTGAACTACACCTCTACCCCCTTGAATTTATGCTTTGATAAATCTTGTTGTACATCTGTGAGGCATACCACATGATGCTTTGGGATATATATATATATCCCAAAGATATATATATATATATATATATATATATATATATATATATATAGATAGATAGATAGTAAAGTGGCTAATAGAGTAAAACAAATTACTGTATACCTCTTCCCATATAATAACTTTTATGTGAAAAGAACATCTAAACTATATTTATTGAACAATAACACTTGTCATGTATTTTTATAGGATATTAAAATGTAAATCAGTAAACTTTGTGTAAAGATGATTACCCTCTATTATGTTTATGGGCCTCATCTAATATGTTGAAGGTTTTTTTGAGAAAAACACTGAATTACTCTGAATAAGAGGGACTTTATCAAACAAGTGGTCTTCTGACTTGAGCTGGGCATCATTTCTTCCCTGGGTTCCCTGTCTACCATCCTCCCCTGCAGATATTGGACTTAAACCCTATAATTTCATGACTCAATTCCACAAGATAAATTTCTTTTCCCATCTCTTTGTCTGTGTTAGAATAATTTCTTACTTTGTTTTCTTCTCCTGGAACCCTGACTAATATACCAGTGTTCTTATATACATGCTGCTATTTAGAGCCTTCCAGGAAAGAACTGAATAAATCAACATATAAAAAGAGAGATCTCCTGAAAGAGGACTGACACCTGAAAACAATGCCTTTGAGATTTAAAATAGTAAAATACATCACACATTTCATGCACTAGAATGGCTCTATCTAATGTTAAGACTTAAAAGTCAACCACAACCCTGAGATTTATTTTTCCCAGGGAGGTCAGAAGAATAGGGATCACTGGGTTTACAATTATTCTGAAGATACATTTTGCAGAAAAGTTTCACCTTTAAAAAAGTTATATAACATTGGTGAAAGTGATTTGCTAAAGTTCCAGGATGTAATGCTAATTTTGCTTAGGCATACTTTTGACACAAAGTTGAAAAACTACCCCTGAGAGAAGTAACTTATCTCATTCCTGGAGAAACTACTTCAGGAATATGCGTTAGTAGTGGTGCACTAGCCAGAAATAACCAAAACCAGGGGTTAAGGAGATAGCTCAGTTGTAAAATGTTTACCTAGCATGTGCAGAGTAGTTGAATTTGATCCCCAGGACTGCAAAAACTAAGTAAATAAATAAATTATTGCTTTTTCTAATGACACTATTGTGGCTTCAGCAGTAATGTGGCAAACTGTTGTAAAGTAACCATATTGGGGTCATCAGTTTTATAGTGATTTTCTTCAAGGTGATGGATCTGAGTTCAAGTACCACCCTCTAGTAAAGAGTAAATATAATTGTTTCTTAACTCCAAGTTGTTGTGAAGTCTTATTTACTGTTAGAATCTGTGATTCTTAGTGTTAAGGGAAGGATGCTGGAAGGAATAAGAAAAGAAACCCAGCCACGTCAGGTGACACACAGCTGTAATCCCAGATACATGTGATGTTGAGGAAGGAGGATCACAAGTTTTAGGCCAGCTTGGGTAACTTAATGGGACTCTGTCTCAAAAATAAATAAATAAATAAATAAATAAATAAATAAATAAAATAAATGGTTGTAAAACACCCCTGGTTTCAACCCCTAGAATTGGAAAAAAAATATAACTCATTATTTGGATGGTATATGTTTTAATTGTTTACTGCAGCATAAGAAATCACTCTTAAATTTAATTTCTTTATGATGAGTCTGTGGGTTGTGAGTTTTGCCTGATATCTACTGGGCAGTCTGGATTTGAGACCAACTCAGCCATTCCCGTAGGGTCTTACCATATTTCAGTGATCTCAATTTAAAGAAGAGACATTGCAGAATGATGTGATCACTGTAGCACCTGGAGCCTCTGCCTATGTATTCCATTATCCTGGACTCCTTTGTATGATGAAGGCAGAGTTTTAAGTTTATCAATGGTGAAAGCGTGCAAAGCCTCTGCGTCCCAGTTTATGAACATGTCCTCCTGCAGTACCTTAGTAGTCAATCAAATCACAAAGCTCAGAATAAATGGGTGCAGAAATAACCATCTTTTGATGGAGATGTAAATTATTTTGACCACTTTTTCAATGTACCAAATGAAGGCTCTAATTATGGTATTTAGAAATATCATTTTTGTTAATTCCTAAGGCCAACTTGGCAAAGTATGGCATTATTAACAGTTTAATTAATGGTAACAATACCCTAACTTTGAAATATACCTCCACATTAATGCATTTTTTAAGAAAGCTAGTTGAAAGATTTTACTTATTCACTATCAGACTGACCAGGGTTTTTCAAAATTATCTACTGATAAATGGACTTAACAAAAGTGGTTTTCTCCAAATACTATGACTGGCGAAAATATTGTTGTTTATACCAAGGTCTCATCTTTTAAATTTAAGATTTACATAGAATGATTATGTAATTACACATGTCTCTAAAAACAGTATATACAATCACAGGCTACATGTGTATCCCTCTCTAGGTAAAATTATTCATTAAGAAAAGAAAAATCACTTGGATGTCAACTTCCCAACACCTGCCCCCGGCATGCACTCCCAATCTCTCCTCCTAAATACTGGTCCCTTGATTCTTTTCCTGGAGTATATATATATATATATACATATACACCCAAGGATAGTGATATTCTTCTACTTGTGAAGAACATTCTTTTTTTACTATATTTAATAATAGTATATACAATGATGCAAAAGTTTGGGGTGTACCTTAGTGTACCTTGTTTTAACTCCCTTTCTCCTCCCTTCCTCCCACCTCCATTTTTTTTTACATGTATTTTACAATAGGATTACACATTAAAATTTTTTATAGAAGAATGCAATATTACTTATTCTAATTCAGTCCCACTCTACTGGTCATTCTGTTATTTACTAAATATCTTTTTTTTTTTTTAAGAGAGAAGAGAGGAAGAAAGAGAGGGACAGTGAGAACGAAATTTTTTTTTTCTTTTAGTTTTTCATGTGGCTTTTGTTGCTCTGACATATTGTTGTATACGTGGTACTAGGGTTCTAGGTCATATCCATGCACATGCCAGACTAGTGCCATGACTTCCAAGCCACTACTCTAGCCCCAAATGTCTCTTTTTTTTTTAGGGACATATTTACATATGTATACATATACATATATATATATTTATGTATATATATATATATATATATGATTCACTGTGATATATGTGTAAAATATATTAATATATATCAATATGGTATACTTACTGTGATATTAATATATGGACATAGGAAACTTAAGCCTAATAACTGTCAGTAACTTTCCCAATTTCATTACCCCTTCCTCCGTTTCCTCCCCCTTTGACTATTCCTCTGTTCTTTTCCTTATGTTCAGGTAGCTTCCTCATAACAGAGAGAATATTTTACCTTTGGTTTTTTGAGACTGCCTTATTTCACAAAGCATGATATCCTCCAATTTCATCCATTTGCTAGCAAATGACATAATATCATTCTTCCTTGCAATTGAGTACTACTCCACTGTGTGTACACACCACAATTTCTTTATGCAATCATCAGCTTAAGGGCATCTTGGTTGGTTCCATAGGTTAGCTATTATGAACTCAGCTGTTAGGAACACCGATGTGTTTGCATCACTGTAGTATGGTGCTTTTAGGTCTTTTGGCTATATCCCAAGTAGTGGGATGGCTGGGTCAAATGGGGGATCCATTCCTAGTTTTGTGAGGAATTTCCAAACTGATTTCCAGAATGGTTATACCAATTTACAGTCCCACCAACAATGTACAAGTGTACCTTTTTCTCCATAACTCTGCCAACATTTATTGTTCGTTTCCTTGATTATTATCATTCTAAATGCAGTAAGGTGAAATCTCAGCATAGTTTTAATCTGCATTTCTCTAATTGCTAGAGATTTTGAGTATGTTTTCATATATTTGTTGATCATTTATATTTCTTCATTTAAGAAGTGTTTCGTTCTTTTGCCCATTTATTAATTGGGTTCTTTATTTTTTGGTGTTAAGTTTTTAAAGTTCTTTGTATATCTTGGGTATTAATGCCCTATCTGAGGTGAAGGACACAAAGATGTTTTCCCATTCTGTAGGGAAAAATGACAAACTATAGACAGGTATATCTGCTTTTTAAATGAATATCTTCTATAATTTAAATGAATGTCAAAATTATCTAGTTTTACTTGTTTACAAAAAAATAAAAAATGGAAAGAAGATACACAATTGTGTTTCTAGGTAAAACTGTGCCTTACGAAAAAAAAAAAAAAAAGGAAGTTGGCATCCAAATGATTTTTCTTTTCTTTGGGGGGTCTTGTTTAAAAGTCAATTCCTGAGCCTATGTGTTGGAGTTTGGGGCCTGCCTTTTCTTCTAGTGAGTGCAGGGTTTCTGGTCTAATTCTTAGGTCTTTGATCCACTTTGAGTTGAATTTTGGGCAGGATGAGAGACAGAGATTGAGTTTCATTTTACTGCATATAGATTTCCAGTTTTCCCAGCACCAGTTGTTAAAGAGACTGTCTTTTCTCCACTTTATGTTTTTGGCTCCTTTGACAAGTATTAAGTAACTGTAATTATGAGGTATGTCTCTGTATCTTCTCTTCTATTCCATTGATCTTCATGTGTTTTTTGGTGCCATGCTACTTTTCCTACTAAGGAATGTAAATAAGCAAAGAGCTCAAACTATCCCTGTTTACTGATGCCATGATTATAGAATTGAAGATCCAAATGACTCCATCAGAAGACTCCTAGAGCTTATATATATATATTCAGCAAGGTATCAGGATATAGGATCAACATTCAAAAATCAATTGAATTTGTTTATTCCAATGATGAACTTATTGAGAAAGAAATTAGGAAAATTATTCCATTCATAATAGCTTCAAAAAATTAAATACTCAGGATCAATCTAACAAAAGAGGTGAAGGACATCTGCATACTATAGAACATTAAAGGAAGAAATTGAAGAAGACCTTAGAAGATGGAAAGACCTTCCATGTTCTTAGATAGGGTGACTTAATGTTATTAAAAATGGCCATGTTATCTAAAGCACTGTACATATCCAATGCAATACTCATCAAAATTCCAAAGATGCTCTTCACAGAATTAGAAAAAGCAGTCATGAAATTCATTTGGAAAAATAAGAGAACCAGAATAGCTAAAGCAATCCTTAGCAAGAAAAGCAAAGCAGGAGGCATCACAATACCAGACTTCAAATTATACTACAGAGCTATAGTAGCAAGTATTAATCCTATAGTCCCTACTGCTTTGAATTTGGAATATGCTCCATGTGATTATATAATCTTGTGATTATATTAGTATCTGCAACATAGGACTTCTAAAATATAAAACATATAAATACCCATGAAATATTTGGAGAGACCTAAATATTAAAAATCTGGGTAATGATTACTTAATAATGATATTACTACATTGATATGTGTGACAAATATATTTATATAAAATATTCATAATGTTAATTTATAGCATAATAATGGTAAACTTAAGTCTAATATTTACATAGAGAATATTAAATACATTTACTTCAAATAATAATAGAGAAAAATGGACATAAATGCATATAATTATTTCTTCTTTCCAGTTTTTATTTTTTGTATACAAGTAAAACTAAATAATTTTAATATAGATTAGAAGATATTCAATTTTATATCATATTGGCTATAATCAGTAGTAAGTTGTTCATTTTAATTTAGTGTTATCTAATGTTCTTAGTGTCTAACTAATAGGTAGAGTCGTGTCACTTGCTAGCATGTACACATTCAAATGACTTCTTTTCGCAATGTTGGTAATTGAACCCAGGGCCTTGCATATGCAAGGCAAGTACTCAATCCCTGAGCTATATCCCTAGCACTCAGTACCTATTTTTGGTCCATTTCCCTGGGGCTCCTTTCCATGCTTAGCCTCTACTTAGTCTTTGATTAGTTGGAAGATCACATTTGTAGTTAGGAGTTACAATGCAAAGTACAGCCCAACAGTAGCAGGGTGAGAGAAAGGGGAGGGGTACCCAGTTCTGAGCTGGGGAGATGCTAACCCAATTTCAGCTGCAGAAATCTGCAGCCAACCCAAACTCCATTTGCCAGTGGAAGCAGAGAATCTGACCTCATCCCCAAACCCTTGAATCATCTGGAATCCTCAAGAAAAGTGGTGTACAGGAGAGGCATATTGTCTCTCTGCTGTCCCAGAAGACCCACTCTCTCCCTGGAGAGTGTACCCTTTCCCTTTTCCTATTCCTTCAATAAACTCTTTCCTGTTACACTGAGGGACATGTCTGAAATCTTCTGACTTCATCGCAGGAATTAGGTTGGAGGTAGATCTTTTGTTGCCTCAATTTCCCCAGCAGGCCCCAGCTACATAGCAACATCAAAATCCTGAGTGAGTTTAATATGTTGTGTTATCAAAGTATATTTGAAAGTCAATTAGTTCTCATTAGTCCACCTTACCCTTCTATGCTCCTCCACTCGTCATTTCCGTTGTCTTCTGGAACTACTTTGACTACTTCTACGAGAGGCTTTCGGTAATCTCTGAGTTTAATATTATTTATTTGATTCTACATGCTTTTACTCATTCTTTTGTGGAGTCTATTACATTAAAGTATGCTCATCAGAGGAGTTTTAGAACAAAAGATATTTAGAGACCTAAGTATTAAATAGTAGTATAATGGTCATATAATAATGGTGTGGATGCATTCAAAAATATGGAAATTAATCTATTTGTAATAAACTATGCATTTTACCACCCTAGATCAAAGCATAATAACTTCTTAAAGAGAAATAGAAAAAGAATCCTAAATGGTCTTTCTACTTGCATTCTTGTTTCAGACTATTCTCAACACACTATCCAGAGTTGTCATTTTTAAAGTCAGCTTATTAAATTCTGTATAATTGGCCAGCAGTTTACCATCCTACAGAGAAAAAAGTCAAACTTATTTTAATTACCTTCAAAGGACCTAAATGATTTGCCCTAATATCCATCTACCTGTCCAACTCTTTCTCTCTTGTTATTCTCAAAACACTCAATTAATTCTAGCTATATTGGACTTCTTGTTATATCAGGAAATATGTTTCTATCTCACAACTGAGAATATGGAAAAAGTATATGATGAGATTTTGAATATCAATAGACGATCTCCAAGGTCTTATGATTTACCCCAATATATTGCTTCTGTAATAAAAGATCACTTTGTGAGTTTATTTTTTCTAAATACATAAGTATAGAAAACCTGTACATACTTTGATCGCTTTAAATTTCACAAGCACTGAGATGCATTTTATGACATATCAACTTGGCTAGTCTCTATTCCTTAGTTATTCAATCAAAAACTAATACAGTATTTTAAAATATTTTTTCAGATGTAACTAAAGCTGTAAGGTATGACTTTAAGACAGTTTATCCAGGCTAAACTGTAAGGGCCTGACCTAATTAGTTGGAAGAACTTCAATATAGCTGCAGTTTCTTTGAGAGACACAAGAAAACTTTCAGCTTTTCTCCATTCAGTATAATGCTATCATCTGTTGACTTATTTTAAATGGACTTTATTATGTTGAGGCGTATTCTTTAATACCTAACTTTTTCAGCATTATCAACTTGAAGGGATGTTGAATTTTATCAAATGCCTTTTCTTCATCTATTGAAATGACCATGTGTTTTTTTTCATTGTATGAATGCTTCATGTTTATTGATTTCCATATATTGAATCAGCTTGCATTTGACCTCAGAGAACATGTTTAAAAGAATTATTTTCTGTTTTTTTGCAATAAATTAAAGTTAGTTGTTAATAGTTCTTATTTACATGTATGGTAGAATTCAGCAATGAAGCCATCTGATACTAGGGTTTCCTTTAAAGGGAGGCTTTTTATTACTGATTCATACTCATTACTTGTTATTTGTTCAGGTTTTCAGTTTCTTCATGATTCATTCTTAATAAGGTCTAATGCCCATGAATTTGTCCTGTTTCTTCTAGATTATCAAAGTCTTTGGCAGATAGTAGCCCATAGTAATCTCTTATGCTTTTCTGTGTTTCATTGTTGTCAGTTGTGATATCCCGCTTTCCATCTGACTTTATTGACATTTCTCTTTCTTTTACCTGGCTTAGTAAAGGGTTTGTTATTTTATTTATCTCTTCTAAGAACCAAATCTGTGTTTCTTCAATGATTTGTACTTTTTAAATCACATATTATTTATTTGTACTTGGATATTTATTATTTCTTTCTTTCTCCAAATTTGGGGTTTGGTTTGTTATTGTTTTCATGATTCCTTGAGATGCAGAGCAATAGGTTGCCTATTTCAGCCCTATTTGGTTGTGGTGGTGGTGGTAGACGGCACTGATTGTTATAAACATCCTTCTAGTTCTTTTGCTGTATTCCATATGCTTTGGTGAAATGAGTCTCCATTTTCATATGTTTTGAGAAATTTTAATATTTCTTTCTTGCTTTCTTCCTTATTCAGAAACAATAATTTTAGCTATATGTGGTGGAACACACCTGTAACTATGTCTCAGGAGGCTTAGGCCAGAGGGTCACAAGCCCAAGACCAGCCTCGGCAATTTAACGAAGTACCGTTTCAACATTTAAAAATGCTTTAAAGGATTTTTTAGGGGGGTAATAGATGTAGGTCAGGGTATAGCACTCCTGAGCCCCATTCCAAGTACCAGAAACTAAGAAATACATTTATTTTCATGTGATCAAATAGTTTCTAAAGTTTTTTTGTCATTGATTTATATTTGTTGTTGATTTCTATTAATTGCTTTATAGTAGGAAAAGATAATATGATTTACAACTTATTTATTTATTGAGATTTGTTCTGTTTCCTGTCGTATCATCTGTCCTGGAAAATGTTCCATGTCCTGGAAATGTTCTCATCTGTGCTGATGAAATAAAACATGTACTTGGCACTACTGGTTGAATGCTCTGTAAACATCTGTTAGGTCCATTTGGCCCAGGTTGCAAATTTTGCTACTGTTTATTGATTTTCTGTCTGAATGATCTGTCCATAGCTTAAAGTAGGGTGTTAGAGCCTGCAATTTTTATTTTATTAGTCTGTCTTTCCTTTAGGAGTATTAATGTTTCCTTTATTTATTTGTATTCTCCAATATTGGATGTACATATGTTTAGAAATATCATTTCCCATTCTGAACTGACCCCTTTATCATTAAGTAATGAGTTTGTCTCTTTTTGCTGCTTTTGACTTAAAGTCTATTTTTTCAGATATTAGTATGATTAATTCTGCTTTGATCTCCATTTGCATGGACTATCTTATTCCATCTTTTCACTGTCAATTTTTGAGTTCTTCCAGGTGAAATGAATTTCTCCTAAGCCAAATACAAATGAGTGTTTTTTAATCCATTTAGTCACTTAATGTCTTTTAATTGAGTATTTTACGCACTTATGTTCAAAATAAGTATTAATAAGAGAGATCTGACTATAGTTATTATGAAACTTCTTTTCTAATTTTGCTATTCCTTTCCCATTCTCTTGTTGTCTTTCTTGGTAAGTCAATGAATTTCTATAGTAAGTGAGGTTTTATTCCTTGCTTATATTTAGTTTTTCTGCTAAAGATTTTTCTTTCATGATTACCAATAGGCTTAAGAATTATCTTAAATTACAAAATGAATAAAAGAAAGTACACTAATAAGGAAAATATCCTCTTGAGCATTAATCCTCAATTATTGAATACTTGTTATCCCATTTGCATGTTTCCATATCACCTATCTCTGAACACATTGATATGTTATTATTTCCAATTATTTTATTTTTTGTTCTGCATGTTGAAGGTATGAATGGTTTACACAACATACCTACAGTTTCAGACTACTCTGAACGTGCTTGTTTAATTACTCTTACCAGAGATTTTTATACTTCTGTGTTTTCTTCTAGCTCATTGAAGTCTTTTTCAGTCCAAAAAACTTTCTTTACCATTATTTTTTTGTAAAAATAAGTCTGGTGGGGATATACTTCTTCAACTTTTATTTATCTGGGCATATCCTTACAATTCTTTATTTTAAAGTTTATATTTACTGGGTATAGTTTTCTTGAATTGGTTTTATTCCTTCAGTACTATGAAAATCTCATGTTACTTTCTCCTGGCCTACTGGGTTTCTGTTTAGCAGTGTGGTTTTGTTTGACATGGGACACATCTACGTGTTATATGTTTCTTTCTCTTATTGCCTTAAAAATTTTCTCTTTATATTGCATGCATGAGAGTTCAAATACAAGGTGTCCTGTAATTGACTTTGTTGAGCTAAATCTGACTGCCTTGACCCTCCTATACCTAAACATTTCTATCCTTCTCTAGGTTTTAAAATTTTTCTGTTATTATTTCTTTGTATAACATTTCTATCCTTTGGCATTCTCAATACTTCTTGAATGTCTATCTTACTTTTGGTTTGCTCTTTTAATACTGATCCAGATTTCCTCTAGGCTTCCTGCATTTCCCTCTATTCCTTTTCTCTTTTTTTCTCCTTCAAACACATGTTTTCAAATAGCCTTTCTTTGACATCACTTATTTTTAATTGTTTGCTCTTTTTTTATATCTTTTATCACAGTTTCAACTGACTTTACTGTATTTTCATCTCAAGAATGTGTTTCTTTGTTTTCAAATAGCTTCCTTTTGTTAAATTTCTGTGATAGAATAATGAAATGTATCTGTGCTTTTTTCAGGCTCACGTTGTTTACTTAAAGTACCTTCTTTTAAAAGTCTCTTTCTGAGAGCTCCTTCATATTGGTTCTTGTCTGGTAAGTATGAGGTGAGGTTGTGGTTTCCCAAAATTTCTTGATGCTTGCTGTCACACTGCATCTTCTGGATACTGAATAATTGTATTAATTTTAGTCTTTCTAATCTGCTTTTGTTTGTTCCTGTCTTTCCAGAAACTCCATGCTTGCAGTAACTTCCACTGTGTCAGCACTGGAGGACACTAGGTCCAGGTTTTACAGGAGTCTGCTGTTGGTATGTTGTCGCTACTTCAGTACTAGAGAGAAACCCAGAGAAAAAGACATTACTGATATGCAGTCCATAGAGAAACTGGAGAGGAATTAGGAAAGGTATGATGTCCCCTCTAGACACTCCTTGGGGCCATAGAAGGTACATATTCATTGTCCATATTATCAATCTGTGGTCAGACACTATAGGATTCTGCACAATTCCATTGTCACAGTTAATGGGCCAGCTCCAGGACTCTGACCTAAATCAGTTACCAATGCTGCCAATCTTTTGTCACAAATTTTAAGCCCACAAACTGCCAAGAGCAGGGCAACAATGGGGTAGGACAAAGGTCCACATTGCTCTAGGTGGACTCATGGTTCCAGACCACTAATATAGATGACTGGCTATGGTCACTTAAATAGAAGTTTGATAGAGTTTGGATGCATGATCTACCCTGGTACTGGAGCTGTTCCAGAGACAGTCCACGGGCAGGCCTGGGAATAGGAGCCTTCAATATCTGCCCAGTGTTACGTTTCACCATCCTAGCACCAATTTCCATGGCAAAGTATTATGTTTAGCAACCTCTCCTCCCCTCTTCAGAATGGTTCTTGTAGCATGCTATGCTACCTAAGGCAGTCCCTTGACTGCTTACTCTGATGCTAAGTTGGGTCACATCTATGTTTCACAGTTGCAAGAGACAGCACAGTCTCAGGGGTGAATCAGGGCCCAAGCCATAAGATATCATGTTACAGACCAAAATGCAAGTCTATGTACTAGGGTGCATGTCTCTTCGGTACTAGGGCAGTTCTAGATCCTGTCTGTGAGGAATTGTCTGGTGATAACTGTGGTGCATAGTTCTGGTGACAAATGGTGGAGATAGTCCTTTGGCCAACAAGGCTGATGTTTAGCTGGATTGTGCCTGAGTTTCACAGTTTTGGGAGCCTTCAGGCTTGGGAGGAAGGAGCACCCTATCCCATTCCAATGATGGAACTGATGCAGGCTTAAATTTATCTGTCCCACTGGCACACAGATATCCACCTGATGCACAGTTTAAAGGCTCTATCAATGAGCTATGGCATACATACAAGGCCTTCAGTTTCTATTGGGTGCTGGGTATCACTGTGGTGATCCAGGCACTGGTCTCCAATTCAAAATCTTATGCTGGATTTTCTGGCCTGCTACCAAGAAGGTGGACTCTTGCTCATCACCTTGCTGCTAAAGCTTGGAATACTGGTGGAAACAGTCAGCCAATCAGTCAGCTAGGACCCAATGTGGTTCCAGCAGGTCAATCCACATGCATTGGGCTGATGGTAGTTTTCACAGCAATTTGTTCAGTCACTGGGTTGCAATGTTGCAGAGTTAGTATTGTGTCTTATATCTAAGCCTTGATTTAATTGTCTCCAGTTCCCCCAAGTGGGAGGTAGTTCTCTCTGTGTGGGTCTGTTTGGGTATTAGAGGCATCTCATTGCTGCATTATTCCATTGTCTTATCGTTGTATTTTATTATTCTAAATGCACGTGCTCTAGCCTCTTCCTGATTTGCTTAGCTACTTTTGGCTAGTTTGGATTGCGAGTAACTCTTCTACCTTCCATTTATAATGTTTTGCTCTTCCTTTACTGAAATGTATAATATCAAATGCTGAAGTATGAGTTTGCTTCTCTACGTACTTAATTTACTATCTTAAAATATTGCTGTTCCATATTGTTTATTATAATTATATGTTTTAGTATACTTAGGCATAAAAGAAATACTATTGTTAACATAACTTGTAATACAGAGATAAATTCAATAAAGCTCTATTATTTTACTACTATTTCTAATTTTAAGTATCACATAATTTTATTATAAGAATGCATAATGGACTCTGATCATTATTCTCTCCATGATGCAATGTGAAAGATTTTAATGTGTTTAAAATTTGTTTTAACCTCTGAGTTTGAGGTACTCATATTGGAAGGCAAGGAGCAACTACTGGCAAAATGAAATATGTATTTCAAAAAAGAATATTTCACATTGCAGTCAGGGGAGCAGCTTTTATGTTAATGCTCCAATTTTTATCAAAATTGGTCACTTTCTAAAATGATTTTACTCAACTCACCCTAATCATTAACATGAACTATATGAAGGACTTATATCTCTTAGGAAGCCAATACCTCTGTCTCTAGATAAAACTCCATCTCAAGGCAGAGATTTGATGGGCTGGATTGTTAAAGCATGGGGTGTGGGTGGGAAGGTCTCATTTTAATTATTTGAAAATAACTCTATCTCAGTTTGAAGTGGAATTTTTACAATTTGTTGAGGTCACCTTTATCTTTTACATATTAATTGAAACTATTACTTTTTTCTCACTTGTCTTTAAGCATATAGAAAAGGAACATTTGAAGGATCTTATTAACCACACTCCAGCACGTAACTATAATATCATTTCACAGTGCCTGAAGAATGTGCTAGTGAAATAATTCAGTTAATAAAAATGTTACATCTTAGAATTTATAAAGATTTAAATCAAACAAAAATCTTCCTATTCTCATTACTGCTTTTTTAATGGTAGTAGATAATTGACACCTGATCATTCTAAAGTTAAAAATATCATTTCCTTAAGAAATAGTTGTCTGGAATGGTTTCTTAGAAAAATTATATAAATGATGTACTCTATGATTTGCCTCCATACATCAATAAAACTATCAAATGTAAATGAATTGAAATTTGCTATCAAATTTGGAATATCAAATAACATTTATCATGCTTGAAATTACTAGAGATCCAATCTGTTACATATAGAAAAACCCTCATCACTTTTCTATATAATCCTTTTTATTTCCCTTTATCTCACTATGTAAAATACTTTATACACAGATAAAATATCTGTTTATATTGACACAGATATTTGACAACATGCCAATAAAAATAACAAATAACCATTTTAACTGGGATAACAAGATAGTCCTAAATTTTACATTCAAAATGCTATAGTTTAAAAATATATTCTCTGACATGTGAATATCCTTTCTTTACAATTCAGTATGTATTTTAGTGTTCTAAGTACAAACTCTTTAACATCACAATTGACACTTTTGCAGGTTAAGCTATCCAGTTACAAGTTTATGCCACCACGAAAATGAATACCATTTTGAAATACTTGAGGCAAAATATTAAAAAATCAACTTTGCATAAATAACAGTGTGAGAATAAATGGGAAAATTTTTCCATGGCTCACCATAGTGAATTTACTTAATAATGACTTTACTAATATTTGCAACTATAATAAAATCACTTTTCAAGTATCCTCTTCCTAATCATGACATATAAAAATAATACCAAACAAAAATTATTTAGTAAATATGTGCTTTCTTTTATATTTGTCACCTTTTAAACTATTATTTATAATTAACTAAAACTGCTTACTTTCAATTCTGTCTTATTTTCACTTAATTTTAAGTGAAAATTGACTTAAAATTCAAGATAATTTAAGTTACATCATAAAAACCTTCTGAAATATATTTTACATTAATGTTAATTATATATATGAAATTTTATATACATACATGTATATATGTACATATAGATTGGTATATAATTCATATAATTATAAGAAAATAATACTGTTTCTAACTTCTTATCCTCCAAATCAGATTTGTCCAATTGGGCAGCTGAAATTGTAATTTGTCTTAGATTTTACTTTTACAAAACTATATTAAAATATAAGGGAACTTAAAAAATGCTTGCAATTTTATAACCATATATCATATTGGGTGTTAATATGATAACTCTTTCATTCAAACATGTAAGTTTCGATAGCATGTATCAACATAAATGCTAAAAATGTTCACTGATAAAACTCATTCCATTTTTGTTTTAGTAATTTATTTACTGAATTATTTGTGGAAAGTCAGAATTTAGGATTAAGTAATGCCTCAATAATTTATTGATGGCATATATGACTGGTAATTGTATGTGTCAACTTGTTAAATAGGGAATGTCCAGATAGCTGGTAAATATCTATTTCTGGATGTCTGTGAGGATGTTGTAAGAAGAGATTAGCATTTGAACACTAAAATGAGTAAAGAAGTTCATTTTTCCTTAATATAGTTAAGTTTCATCCAATTTCTTAAGGAACCAGAGAGAAGAAAAAACATGTAGTAAGGAGAAATTTCTCTGTGTGACTCTCCTTTTATCTCTTTCTCTTCCTGTTTCTCACTGTTTCACTGTCTCCCTTTGGCAGGGACTATATATCTTCTCCTAACCTTGGATATTAGAGCTATGGTGTTTAGGCCTTCAGACATAGAACTTATGCCAACAGCCCACTCTTTGTTGCATTCAGACTAATTAACTACTAATTATTTTTGTTTTCCTGAGTCTCCATCTTTCTGATAGCAAATCAGATATAGCTAAGCAATAGCATATGAGGTTTTATGATATACCTTATCAAAACTTTGTTATCTTCTCTTGAAACATTATATTTGAATGAATGTATTCAAGATAATGCCACCCCACAACTTCTATTTTAAAAATGTTAGTTGGCAATATTCTAAATAATATGAAAATGAAGAAAGGAAATCACATTACATGTGTTGTGCTTTCATTTACTTATGGTTTTTAAGCAATTTCCTCAAATAACTCCTAAAAATATTGAAGATATTATTGTTAATATTTGGTTAGTTGTCAAAGAAAGAAGTATTCTATATTCTCTCTTTAAAATTAATTTTGTGAAATAAAGTTTTGGTTTTCTGAATTTAAAAATAGTTTGATAGACCAACAATTTAAACCTAATGTTATAAAATTCACCAAAACACTTATGGAGGTAAGGTGCACATATGAAATTATTAAGAAAGTAAGACATGCCATTCAAGACAACAGGTGCCATGTCCTGGCTTTCTCCTTTAACAATGATGATGGTGTAATAAACAAAAAGCATTCTGATAAGCTATGTAATGACGTTAAACCCAAGTATCCAAACACAAATCAAGACACATGATAGATTTTATATTATGCTTCCAAAAGTTGCTTAAAATAAAATTTTACAAGATAATTTCTAAAGATTATATATGGACCATGCTTAAAAATGTTTTATAATATTTATTATATGTGAGCAATATCAGTTTAAGTATAGATATATAATTCTATATGCAATATATATGCAAATATATATTTAAATTCTAAGATCTCATTGTTAATTTCACTATAATAATTGCATACAAAGTTGGCAACTTGGCAGTAATCTTGTAAATATTTTGACAGACAATGCCATTTCTTAAATTAAGAACATCCTAATGAATGCATCATTGAAAATTTTAGATATTTATAAGTTTTGCGGGGAGACAAAGGGGCTCAGTAGATAAAGTAGATGCTCGAAGATATTGTGGAGAAAGTTTAATGAGTAGTCAACTATGACAAGCAAGGAAAGCAGCAAATATACATTCAGGTGATTTTTTGAGTAAAAATAATAACAATGCTATTTTCTGCTTTTCATACATGGACACATTTTAGTTTTCATAGGCATTATAATTTGATAAGTACTCTATGCTTTCAATTGACTCCTAATTTTCATTTTAAAGTTGATAACTAAACCACTCAAAGAGATTAAGGATAGATCAACAAAAAAAATAAATAAAACAAAAAAAATAGAGTTTACTCATCAGAAGTATGCATAATTTCAGCTAACATCATGAGTGACTTTGGTTTAGGTCTTTGAGGTGGTAGTTTCTGGCATTATGGATTTATAATATTTTTATTTTTTGTATTATTTTTTACCTGTAAGAGTTTTATTTTATTTTTCACTTCTATTAATTATAATTAACAAAGAAAAATTACATATGTTGAATGTACACTGACTGATGTTTTGATATATGTGTACTTTGTAAAATGATTGCCACACTCAAGCTAATTAATATAGCCCTATCCCACATGTTTGTGTGTAGTAATTTGTAAAAGATATGCTGTTATAAAAGTCCAAATAAAATTGTTTTGACATCTATGCCCTCATTCACATAAAAGTTTTGCTAATCTGATTTTAACATAGAAGTGCAATTATCTAAATTGTCTCTTTTTAATGGTAAAACATGTAACTCCAAATGGATTTTATAAAACTGGAATCATTTCAGATAATTGTGTGATTATCATACATTCAAGTCTTTCCTAATAATGACCTACTTTTATTATTTTATAATTATTTTCTTGGTCATCCTTTTTAACATTTAAATAATAAATTTCCCATTAGAAGAAGAGGGAAAAAAACAATGATGTCTGCACAGTAAGAGCCTTTCTAAAATCTTCAGTCCTTATTTTTGTAAGACACAAGTAGAATTGTTTAGTTTTGGTTTGTCCTCTTTATTAGAAAATAGTCATCACTGAAATTATCGTAAGAACATTTAGAAAACAGAAAATATTTTTAAAATGAATATAGTATCATTCACTTTCTTTCATTCAAAGTTTTTAAATGGATTATATTTTAGTGAAACTTCTATATTCTTTTTTTTTTTTAAGAGACAGGGACATAATGGGGGGTAAATTTGTTTAGTTTTTCATTTTGTTTTCCTTGTTCCGACACTTCATTGTGTAAGTTGTCCTGGGGTTTGAACCCGGGTCCTCAAATATGCCTGGCAAACGCAGTAATCACGGAACCACTATTCTGAACCATATGATACAATTTAGACCAAATAAATTCAGATACAGAATATCTTCAGGAATATCTTCAGGTCTTAGCCCAAGTCCATCCAGATTTAAAATTTGAAGTGAAAAGGAGGACAGATGAGATAAAATCAGGAATATTTGATATAAAAGAAATAGTTGAAGAAGGAATGATTAATGGATTCAAATGCTATGAAAAAAAATAGTATTGCCCACTAAAAAAAACTGATACATTCAATGCTGAAAAGAACTGAGTTAGCTGTCAGGCCGTGAAAAGGCAAGGAAGAAAATTAAATATTACTAAGTAAAAGAAACCAAACTGCAAGGAGCATGTACTCTATGGTTTCAAATGTATGACAGCTTGTAAAATATACAACTATGGATAAAATAAAAATGAAAGTGTTTTCCAGATTTCGAAGTGAGAGAAATGAATATGTAGAATACAGAGCACTTGTAGGGAAATAAAAATACTATAATGCTATGTGCTAGTTTCTCCAAGCTAGTTTATCATTGTGATGATAAACAGCTTGGAGAAAGATTTTAAAGAAGGAAACCTTTATTTTGACTCACAATTTCAGTACTTTTAGTCCATGATTGACTTTAGGCCTGAGATAAGGCAGACAATCATGCCAAAAGGGTTTGGTGGAGGAAAGCTGCTCATTTTATAATTTTATAGCAAGCAGAAACTAGAGAGAGAGAGAGAGAGAGAGAGAAACCAAAGAAAGGGTCAAAGACAAAATATACCATGCCAGGGAATATGCCCAGTGACAACTTCCTCCAGCTAGACTCCATTGCCTATATTTTACACCACCTCTTAATAATGTCATCCCGTATCAGTCCCTCAATGGATTAGTTCATTCATAAGGCCAGAGCATTCATGATTCAATCACTTCAAAAAATCCTTACTTCTGAACATTGAGGATTAAGTCTACAATACTTGAGTCTTTAGGGGACTCTTTACATACAAACTATAACATGGTAGATATAAATTTGTCCAAATCTATAGAATAGTCATCACCAAGTATGAATACTAATGTGAACTGTTGACTTTGGATGATTATGACATGTTGATATGTGTACATCAGTTGTTACACTTCCACCACTCTCATCAGAAATCTAGGGAGTGGGAGAGGCTATGTATCTGTGGGGCCAGGGGACATACAGTATAGCTCTGTACCTTTCTCTAAATTTTGCTGTAAGCCTAAAACTACTCCAATAAAATAATATATGGAAAACAATACTGGTATGTACTTCATACCAGTATTCACAGTCTTTTTTTTTAAGAGATAGGGACAAAAAAAGAGAGAGAGAAAGAACCAATTTCATTTAGTTTTCCATGTGATGCACCTTGTTCCGACATTTTATTGCATGTGTGTATGGCTAGTGCCATAACCACTGAGCCACCGCTCTAGCCCCATTCACGTATATTATTGGTGAATAGTTACTATGTGGAAAAAAAACTACTGAAAAATTCAAGTAATTCAGAAATATTGACATGGAAGATAATCAATATCAACATAGAAATTATCCAATATTAAGGAAAAAATTTAATAAAATAAGTTTTCATGACATCTGAAGTTGATTATAGCCAATAAGATTAATGACAGATTATCATCCTGTTTGCAAAACATTAAAAGCTCCATATTTATAGTGAAATAATAAATTAAAATGAAGGAAATAAGACAGCACAGATAAAGTGCTGATGTTTGGAAGGAAGGTGAAATACAAATTCAGAGAGTGCTAAGATAATCTCACACCATTACAGAGGACTGTTACCTTACAGAGTAGATTTCCTTAGTGTTCTTGAGGGTGGGACTCATGCAAATTTTATAAGAGATAACTGGATAAATGAAACACCAATTAATTTAGTTTTCAGGAAGAAATATTACTTCCACATTTCCCAGTATTAGTAGTTTGTCACAATGCATTTTCTTAGTGAACTGTATTTAAATACATTTTTAAAGGTTGAATAAATTATCAGAAATAATTATTTTCATGTATTATTTTGGATGAAGATATTTCATTTGTGCATCTGTCTTTTGAGACATTAAAATTCACTTGTTCAGTTAGCTAGATCTAAATAAATATTTCATATTTCTGAGTGATTCATAAGGAAACTAAATTTTTCCAAATGAAGATAAGACTCAATTTTGTTATTTTAAATATTTAATTTTAAAAATTAAATCAGATATTTATGTTAGGTTGACCCCCAGCTGTTGGCTGGGGTGGGGCTTAAACCAAGCTACAGTGCCATGGCAGCTGGCTAGGGGCAGGGCATTGGACAGTTTGCCTGTGAAAAGCGGAGCCAATCAAGACAGTGGAAGACAAGCTCCAATAGATCGATGGATCCACCAGCCAATCTCTGAAAGGCCAACCCCATCAACTTCTTTCATTTTCTCTAAACTATAAATACAGCTGCCCAGTGGAGGTCCAGTGCCATTTTCTCCTGCACACCACTTCCCCTGCCTGCTCGTCATTTCCCCTGCTTGCTCTCACTATGTCGGTGTAGGTGAATTTGGCCTGGGAGTCACCAACCCCAATAAAGGGTTTTGCTCAGCAGTTCTTTTTTTTTAATTTTTTTATTTTTGAACAACCATACAAGTTTTTAACAAAATAATATCAAATGTGTATAGATTCTGGATATTACAATTACCCCCAGGAGAGCCCCCCCAATTACCCACCCTTATCTCTCCCTTCCCCTTCCCCCCATATCTCTAAAAAAGGATTATGTTGTATAGCATTATATCTTATCTGGATTTAACATATGATAATAGACCAACTTTCTCACTGGCCGGGGTCTAGTCCCAACCTCCACAGATGAGTGGAGACAATCAACCATTAGTTCTCTGGGTTAAGCTGATTTTACTCAGCATGATTTCTTCCATAGCCATTCCATTTGCCTTCAAAGGCTGCAATATCATTGTTTCTAATTACTGTGTAATATTCCATGGTATAAATGTACCACAGTTTTTGGATCCATTCATCCAGTGAGGGACATCCGGGTTGTTTCCATAGCCTAGCAATAGTAAATTGTGCTGCTATGAACATAGATATTGCTGTGTCACTATAAGGTGCTGATTCTAAATCCCCTGGAAAGATACCCTTGAGTGGAATAGCAGGATCATATGGTGGGCTCATCCCTAGATTTTTATGGATTCTCCACACTGCTTTCCAGAGAGGCTGTACCAGTCTGCAGCTCCACCAACAGTGTGTTAGTGTGCCTATCTCTCCACAGCCCCTCCAGCATCTATTATTGTTTATTCTCTTCATCTTTGACATTCTGACTGGTGTAAAGTGATATCTTAATGTGGTTTTCATTTGCTCAGCAGTTCTTAGGCCTGGCTACCTTTTTGAGCACCCACACCTGGATTTACACCTGTGATTTCTGAATTTTACATCTGGTGGTGAAACTGAGTGGGTTTTGAGACTTCCCCATGCCTGAGATGAGGTTCACCTCCCACATAAGGACCACAAAATTTCTAGGCCCTCCTTTCCGCTCATCTGGATTGACAGGAGTGGGGTAAGTTCCACACTTTCCCTAGGTCTTCTGCTGGCATCTTCCATTGAGGGGATCTGTCCATAAGTCATGCATGCATGCCAGACCTCCACCATTTCCTTTGGATCCCAGTGGGCTTAGAAGATGTCCTACTCATTGGGGACCACCCTTCCTCCATTTGAGTGACCACGGTCAAAATTTGGGATGCCTCTTTCTGTTCCTGGTCACCCTCCAGATTGCCTTGGACGGTCATGGGAAATAATAAATCCTCACTGAACCCACGAACTCCTTTCAGTGTCTCTACATTAATTTACCAAATTAGAACTTCCCCAAGACCTATGCAGTAAGCAGCTGGTCTTTTATTCCACTGTGACCTGGGCACAGTACCCTTTAGATAATGACTCAAAATGGTCTCCAGAAGGAACTTTTGACTTTTAAATCCTCACTGATTTGAGTAATTTCTGTCACTGGATGGGGAAATGGTCCAAAATTTCTTATGTTCAGGCTTTTTGAGTTTTGCCCTCTTGCCCAACCCTGTGCTCTGTGCTCCACCTGTTCCACTACCCAAGTTCTTCTGGCCAGAGACAATCCTAAATCTCTCCTCTATTGCTCTCCCTCATCCTTCTTTTCCTTTTCAGACCCACTGGAACTGCTCTCAGCTCAACCCTCCCACCCTCCCTCTTCTTACATAGGTCAGTCATCCTCTTCCTCCTCATCCTCCTCTTCCTCCCCTCTCCTACAACTACAACCTCTCCACCCCTTTCTCTTGAAACTAAGACTCCTCCTCAACACTCTTCTCCTCCCCCTGAAGGTCCCTCCCACCCACTCAACCCCTCCCCCTCCCCGCCCATTTTTCTCAGGGCAGTGGCTCCTCTCCCCTCTTCCTGAACACCCCTCCCCTTCCATTTCTTCCCCAGAAGGTCCCTCCACCCACTCGACTCCCTTCTCCCCTCTTAGTTCCCACACCAATCCCATTAGACCCTCCCACCACCTAACCCAAAACTCCTGTGTCCTTTCTGAGAAGTGGCTGGGACTGAGGGCATTCTGGGAGTTCACATCCCATTCTCACTCCAGGATCTTTCCCAGATTGAAAAGCACTTGGGGGTCTTTCTCTGTGGATTCTTCTACTTACATTAAATAATTCAGTCACCTTTCTCATGCTTATGACCTTACTTGCCAGGATATCTATGTTATTCTCTCTTCCACCCTTACCAAAGATGAACCAGCCCACATCAAGCAGGCAGCATGGGATCATGCTGATCAGGTCTGCCTAACAGGCATTACCCTACCCACGGGTGCAACGGCAGTCCCACCAACTGAGCCCAGTTGGAACTACCAGGAAGGCCAATAAGCCCACCACAATTGTGCTTGCATGGTTCAACATCTTATAGCAGGCATGCAGGCAGTTTCCAACGAAGTGTTTAACTTTGATAAACTGAGGGAAATTACCCAGAATCCAGATGAGAATACAGCTCTATTTCTCAACTGCCTTACAGAGGCTCTTACAAAATATACTAAACTGGACTCTGAATCTCCCTCTGGGGATACAGTGTTAGAAACCCTCAATCAGCCTCTGATATTTGAAAGAAGCTCAGATGAGCTAAGAAGGGCCCTCAGAACCCTATCTGAGATCTGGTAAAAATGGCCTTCAAAGTCTATAATGCCCAGTAGGAATCGATCAAACTGGCCAGTCAGGCTCAATTATAGAAGATGGTAACACTCCAAACCCAAGTCTTGGTAGCTGCCCTGCAACCTGTGACTCCAGTGAAAGCCTCAAGGGGAAGTTAGCCCTCTCCTCTAAGTGCTTGCTTCAAATGTGGACATGAAGGTCACTGGGCCAACTGGTGCCCAAACCCACGGCCCCCCTCCAAGCATGTCTCGCCTGCAAACAAGCAAGATACTGGAAGAGTGACGGCCCTATGGCCAACCCTGCCCCTATGCCTCCACATGGGGTTGTGACCAGTCAGGTGATCCCCTCTCTTGAGCTATTGGAATTTTCTGAAGACTGAAGGAATGTGGACTCAAGGAACCCCATCACCCTCATGGAGCCAAGAGTAATGCCCCAGGTAGTGTGTAAGTCCATAACTTTCCTTTTGGACACAGGGGCTACCTATTCTGTTTTGCCTGCCCACTCTGGGCCTTTGTTTCCTTCCCAGATCTTGGTTATGGGAAGTGTTGGGGAATCCTCCTTCCCAAAAAGAATGGCTAAATTAGCCTGTACCCTGGAGGGACACCCTTTTGCACACTCTTTCTAAGTACTTTCCTCAAGTCCAGTTTCCCTCCTAGGCAGAGATGTTCTCCAACTCCTAGGGGCCACCCTACAAATCCTCCCAAGAGATATTACTACTACTCAGGTGAGTAGTAATATCCTTCTCCTACCCCTTATTCTTACATTCTCTAGCACCCACAATCATCTACTTTACCACTGCCCTCACACCTGGCCAACCTTCAAGTCTGGGACACCTCCAAACCCATCATATCCTCTCACCATAAGCCAATTCTGAAACCTCAAATTAAATTTTCTTCACATCCTCAGTTTCCTATCTCCCATACCCACAGGGAAGGGCTTAAACCCATCATAGACTGACTGCTTATTCAAGGATTCCTCATCCCAAATGATTCCCCCTGTAACACTCCCATATTTCCAGTACACAAGCCCTCTAGAGCCTATCTCTTGCTCCAGGATCTCCCCTTAATTAATGAGGCAGTTATTCCCAACCATCCAGTGACTCCTAACCCTTACACTCTTCTTTCCCGCATCCCCCCTTCTACCACTCACTTCACACTGCTCGACCTCAAAGATGTATTCTTTACAGTTCCCCTCTACCCTGACTTCTATTACCTCTTTGCCTTCACATGGGAGGATCCTAAATCCTCTAGATCTCAACAGCTAATATGGACAGTTTTACCACAAGGTTTCCGGGACAGCCCCCACCTCTTTGGCCAAGATCTGGCACAGGATTTGGCTACCTGTGACTTGGGAGATAGCACACTCCCATAATATGTGGATGATCTTCTCCTGTGTAGCTTGTCCCTCAAAACCTCCCGAGTTCACACTGCCCAGCCTCTTAATTTCCTGGGGTCTCAGGGCTATCAGGTCTTCCCAGCCAAAGCTCAGCTTACTACCTCCTCAGTCACTTATTTAGGCATACTCCTTACTCCTACCTCTAAAATCTTCACAACAGACAGAATCCAAGCCCTCCGTGACCTACAGCTGCCAGAAATGGTAGATTATATCCTCTCTTTCCTGGGCTTGGCTGTCTTTTTCAGACATTGGGTCCCCAACTTTGGACTTCTTGCCAGACTTCTATATCAGGCAGCAAAGAAGACCCCTCATGAGCCCCTTACTTATTCCAATATGGCAGCCAACTCCCTTTACAAGCTCAGAGATGATCTCACATCTTCCCCTGCTCTCTCTCTCCCTAACCCTGACATCCTTTTCACCTCTTCACAGATGAGAGACAGGGTGTTGCCACTGGCCTCCTGGCTCAATCAATCGAACCTTCCTATAGACCGGTGGGATATCTCTCCAAGCGATTTGATTCTACAGTCCATGGATGGCTATCATGCCTCCAGGCACCGGCAGCAGCAGCTGACCTGACTAAGGAAGCCCTAAAACTCACCTTACTCTGACCAATCACCATGTTCTTCACTTGTCAACTCCAAGACCTCTTAAGCCATAAATTCCTTCCCCTCCTGAGGAATTTCATCTTTTCCTTATAGAAAACCCTACCATCACTCTGCTCTTCCTCTTCCCTCAATCCTGCTATGC
>PVKS010005683.1:0-18423 GCA_004027875.1 Aplodontia rufa
AAAAAAAAAAAAAAAAAAAAAAAAAAAAAAAAAAGGCTAACACTACCACATCTACAGTTATTTTAGTTTGTTTCACTAAATAATTGATTGCCAACTTTAAAAACTTTGAATTAAATTTATTAGCATAATGATTAAAGCTTTTTCTGAAATGTGGTTTATTTTAAAAAATTTTGTCAGATGAAACTGTAATTGCAGCCAAATTTGAAAAATTGCATATATCAGTTCAGTTCTATAATAGAGGATTGTGAGCTAATCATGCAAATCATTTATTGGGGAAACACTTATGAAAGATAAATGGGGAGCAGCAGAATTGGACAGTGAAATTCTTCAGAATGTGATATAAAACTGACAACTGTAACAGGAAAGAAAGTAAAAACAAGATCACACAGGGGGTCTCTGGTTATCACGCGTGTCAGACAGTTTAAGCCAACCCAGGCAGGAAGTTCATAACAAAGATCATCCATCAGAGCATACTCATACTGGGCAACAATGGACCAGTCTTTATATCTACAGTATTATTAGTAATTGGCTTGGCTCTGAGGGTGAGTGGGACACTGAGGATTTCCAGGTAGACCGTGGACAGTTCTTTGTGCAGCTAAACAGTATGTCTTTTCTTTTTCTTTCTTTCTCTTTTTTAAAAGAGAGAGGGGAAAATGAATGAGAAAGAGAGAATCAATTTTATTTAGTTTTTCACGTGATGTTCGTTCCTCCGACACTTTGCTGTGTGTCTGGTGCTGGGGTTTGAACCCACATCCTCGTGGATGCCAGGCAAGCACTGTAACCACTGAGCTACTGCTCCAGACCTAACATGTCTTTTCTTGAAGGAAAATTGCCCTATTACCCGTCCATAGTGTAAAACTAGGTGGTTTTTGTATATTCACAAATTTGGGCAATTAACACCAAAATCTATTTTCGGAACATTTTTGCATCCATGAAATAACTCTGTATGTAATATTTCTATATTCTATGCCTCTACTCTATACCTAATTCACCATTCCCTTGATACCTTGCCTCAGAGAACCACCAATAGGTGTTTCACCTATGAGAATTTGCCAATTCTAGCCATTTCACATACTGAAATTGTATAATATATAATCTTTGAGTCAGATTTCTTTCATTTGGCACACTGTTTACAGGGTTCATTCATGATATAACATTATCTTTATTTCGTTTTTTTAATTGTAGAATACAACTCCACTTTGTAGATAAACATCTTTTTGTCCATTCATTGGTTGATGATTATCTGTGATGTGTACACTTGGGGCATTCATGAATAATGCTATTATTAATAATCATCAATAAACTTTTTTGTGTGTGCAAATATATTCAACTTTCTCTTGGGTATATAACTAGGAATGGATTGTTGGATGATCTGCATTTTTTGTTTCCAGACAGGCCCTGCCATTTTATGTTCTCAACAGCAAAGTATGAGTGTATCCAAAATTTTCACTTTTTCACCAACTCCATTACATTTCTTTTGTTTTTAGCCATCCTAATAGATGGAAAATGGCAAAATTCATTATGATGTGGGTTTTGATTGTATTCAAGTAACAACTAATGATGCTAAGTATCGTGTCATGTGTTCATTGTCCATTAGTATTTCATTTTGAGGAGAAGTATCTATTTAGATAATTTTCCCATTGTTCAATTGGGACATTTTTCTTTGTAATTTTGATTTGGAAGAGTTCCTTATATACTTTTGAAACTGGATGTTTATCAGATATATTATTTGAAAGCATGTTCTTCCTATGCCATTCCCACACTGTTTGGCTCTGTATCTCTATAAAACTTTTGAAATAAAACATGAATCTTCCTACTTTGTTCTTTTAGTCTTTCAAAATTAGTTTGGTTATTTTGGGCTCATTATATTTCTATATGAATTTTACCATAACTTTATTAATTTCTTGGGAAAGGAAGGCAGTTGCAATTTTGATGGGGGTAAAGCCTTCCAATTCATAAATATATCTTTCCATTCATTTGTACACTCTCTAATTTCTTTCAATAATTTTTTGTTTTCTTTATACAAATATTGTAGTTTAAAAATATTTTTTTCCTTAATTTTAATTGAATGGTTCACTGTTAGTTTATAGAAATAAAATGGAATTCTCTATGCTATATATAGCCACATGGATGAACTCTTATTCTCATATTTTTCCATAAGGAATCCTAATAGTAGATTGCTTAGACTTTTCTACATATAAGAGCATGTTATGTTCAAAATGAAACACTTTTATTTTTTCATTTCTAAACTGAACATGTTATTTCTTACTTTCAGTAATATGTTCAATTGATGTATCCTGCCCTGATTTTAGAGGAAAATAGTCTTCATCCTTAATTATGCTGTTAGTTAAGGATTCATGTTTGTGTGTGTGTGTGTGTGTGTGTGTGTGTGCATGCATGTACTTGTGTGTGTACAGTAGATAACTTTTATGAGGTTGAAGACTTTATTTTTTATGTCTGGATTATTATTATTAATTTTTTGTGCAAGCATATTGGGTATACTCAAATCCTTTTTCTGCATTAATTGAGGGGAAAGTGTTTAATTTTTTTGTCCATTATGTTATTAACATAGTATATTACATTGATAGATTTGTGACTGTTAAACCAATCTTGCCTTCTTGACACAAAGTGAAAGGTAGCATGTTAATTTAAGATCATTTTTATTTTTTAATATAGATGCTTGCAGTATAAATTATCCTATAACCACTTATTTTTGCTTCTCATAAGTATTTATTTTGTATTTTCTTTAATTTTCTAATGTTACTAGTGATTTATGCTCTGATTTATTTGTTATTTGGAGATATATTGTTTAATGTCTACATACTTTTAAATTTCTAAAATGTTTTTCTATTTTTGATACCATATTTGGATTTATTATGGTCAGAGTATATTTTATAAAATTTTAAATATATTAATACTTGTTTATGCCTTCAAATAATTTATTTTTTTAGAACAATCCTTATGTGCTCGTGAAAAATGTGCTGTTGTTGAGTGGAATGTTCTAGATATGTCTGGTCATTTCAGTTCACTCTTAGTAATGTTTAAGTTGTTCAGATAATATTCTTTTACAAAATCTAATTTTATATTTTAGAACCACAAATAACAGAATAGATTTCATAATCTAAATGAATTCTTCCTCCCTTATTCCCTTTGCTTACATAGCACAAGTGGTAATCCAGGTTACAATTTTTCAAAAGGAATTAAGTGTAGTAGATGGAACGATAGTCCCATAGATATTAAATCCTGATCTTTGAAATTGGTGAATGCTATCTTATATGCCTTTGAAGATGTGTTCAAGTTGGAGATATTCAGATGGTAAGGGTGTCCTTGATTATCTTTGTAAAACAAGGGAACAGGACATTTTTACACAAATGGAGCAGAGTCTTTTGAAGATTTTGGCTTTGAACATGGGACTGGTGCTCCTATAAACCAAGGAATGACCAAAGTCTCCTGTACATGTGATAAACAGGCAACAGAGTCTCCTCTAGAGTCCCCAGAATTAGTATGACCTTACTGAAATCTTGATTTGGCCAAATGAAATTTATTTTGTATTAATAGCTTCCAGAGCTGTGAAAAAAAAATAAAATTTTGTTCTTTTAAGAAATCTACTTTCTGATAATTTGTTATGGTAGTCAAAGGAAACAAATACCAATGGTATCCAGAAAATGACTTTTTGAGAAGGTGATATTTGTGTCAAGATTTGATGGTACAGAGTAGACACAGAGAGATCTAGCACAAGGCCTTTTAAAACATTTCATTTTTACTCTTCAATTTGGGTATGAGTTAACAGAAAAGTGACATTTGAGCTGAGTCTTCAAGAAAACAGTTTAAAATATTATAGGAAGAAGGAATAATATGTGTAAAGACTTGAAAGCATGAAACATTTAAGAACACTGTAGTATATTAAAAGATTTAATACCTTTCTGCATGCACCTATCAATTAGAAAGAGTTAAGAGCAAAATATGTCCTTTGGTATATGATAATGTTAAGCTATAAAACATATACAGCAGTTCCTTTTTCAACTTGTACATCTACTACTTGCAAGGAAGGAAAGTGATCTACAACCTATATTCAGATGATTAAGTAGTGTTCTTAAAAAGGTAAGGGCTCTTCTTGGCAGGAAAACCAGAAGTTATTTCATCTAATTAGGACTCACACTGAAGCTGACATCTTACCACATGTTCAGAAACATTTCCACAGGGTACCTGAAAAAAGTTTGCAATAGTTAAGAAGTTCTAAGTTTAAGGTGTATAACTGTTGAATAGAAAGTGGTACATGCATGTATCTACCTATTTATCTATCTAATGGTTACTGCATTTCAGTCATTTTAGTGGATGAATTAAAGTTGAAGTTAATCATTGATTTACTTTTTTCCTATAAAAGTAGAAATGCTCCTGTACTTAAGATTGGATTAAAGTCCAATAAACCCATTATAAGTTGAATGTATTGGAAATAGAAAATGTACTTATAGATCTAACCGCAAAACATCACGGCTTAGCAGTGCAGTACTCTGTAGAGCATGGGAAGCTTTCCCTTGGATTACATGACCGAGTGGGAATTTCAGCTCACTGCTACTACTGCTCAGCATCTTGAAAGTGTTTCCTGCACATTACTTGCCAAAAAAGATCAAAATTCAAAATTTGAAGTAGTTCCTACTGAATGTGTATTGCTTTTTCATCATCATAAAGTTGAAAAATGATAAGTGGCAATCACCTGTACCAGTATCCATATATCAAATTTCATTTGAATAAATGCAAATGACTAATAATAACAATGTTTACAGGATCTTAATATATGGTAGGTACTCTTCTAAGTTTGTTATATATTTTATGTGATTTAGAATGCATAACTTTCAGGAATTAAAAAAATGATCCTTTATGTTGAATTATTTATTGTTTAAATTTTGACATGCAAACTCTTCTCATGGATCCACTGTGCCAGCAATAGGATGAATGTACCTCAGGCAATTCTATCCCTATACACATCAGACAGTTATGTATACAAGTGGAAATACTGTCCATTGCATTACTCACTGACTACGGTGTTACCCTAAAGCCACCTTAAAAGTTGTTTAGGAGCATGTTTTGCCATATATAGCCTACCTGTAAACAAGGCACAGGTTCTTTCTTCCAGCACTTTGCTAAGAGTTATCCCTTCATCAGTTGTAAGTACCAATTGAAGATGAGGTACTAAAGTAGTAGAAATAATTGGTAAGGTATATGACTTAACCCATCAGTAATGTACTTTTGTCTTCCAGATATGTTCTGACCTAATCCCAAATATATGGTTTTATTACATTGCAGTACGGATCAACACTGTGCAACACTGTCAATTCCCAGTTTGTGGTGGGCACCTTCACTCTCAGAGTCACTTGGTGCCCTTAAGTCAGCCTCATTTTTACTTCTGTCACCATTACTATCAGACCCTAGACTGATTTTCATCACCATCTGAAGATGCAGGTGATGCAAATCTCTAAAAATCTGCAAAGTAGCTCTTTCACAGTTTCCATAAATGGGCACTGAGACTTCCTCAGCTTATCATTTTCTTTGTTTGCATGTTTTCCATTGCAGTTAAAATAAGCCAGTTCATTTCAAATTCCTTATAATTATCTCTGCCACATGTCTTTCCAGCATTAACAGCTGTCACATATCCAAATACCTCACTTCTTACCTAAATTTTATCCCAATTAACTATAGGTGAAAGCTTCAGTAATTGTGTTGCCACCAAATTCCAGGTGTTATCATCTCCCCACTAATAATGATGTCCCAATATTGAGCAGGACAGGGAGAAACATACCCTAATATCTCATTATAAAGACCTTTTTTTAATTAGTTAGTCAGAAAAAAGAGCCAGAAATGGGGGCCTTATTTGCTTTTTCTTTATCAGTAAGTACAAATTTGTTAAGCAAAAGTGAGAAACAAGCGGATTGAAGTGTGTAAGGAAAGAAAGCCAAAGCAACATGATTTTTAAGCTGGTAGCTGTAAGATGAGAAAGACTGGTCTTAGTAGGAAAGAGTCTCCAGTAACCTTAAAATGGAGGAGAACATGGGAGTAAAGGGTCACATTTGTCCTCCTGATCACCCCACAGGTTTTAAATTTTCAACACCATTGGACTGACACATCTGCTGCTGAGAATCATCATATAGCAGTGTAAACACAGAAGCCTTGAAAGGGAGAAAAAATGGTGCATGGTACCTTCTCAGTCAAGGTGTTGCCAGGTTAGGACTGGAAGAAATTGACCATCACCTGCACAGAACTGGTCACTGCAGGGTCAGCTGAAATAAGAGACAGGTGGGGCTCTGAGGATTTGATCTAGTAATATATTTTTATAACACATAATATATAGTGTTAGAATTATATGTAATTTTTCATATTTTGCCTGAGATTCTCTTTTTCTTCTGTGTTCTCTAAGTGATTGAAACACTTTTTAACTTACTTGCACCTGAGAAAACTAGACACTTTCATTAGAATGCATATCCTCAGGAATCAATCAGTCCCCAATTTTAGTTAATTTTGATTGTTGCTTATTAAGGATCTTCCCATTTCTCTTACCCCTTCCTCACCATCCTCTTCAAAATTCATCAGGATCATCTCAGATTTATATTCTGTTGACTATCTTTAGTATTATTCCGTTTTACTCACCTTTTCTATAGGATAATTAGAGCAGTCTTTAAGAAAATCAATTTTGATTTTAGCACACTTTGATTAAAGCTTTCCATCATTCCAATTCCCAAGGAAAAGAAACACCTTGGCTTGATATTGCCTTTCTTACTTCAACCTTACATTCTTTCCCTTTCCCTTTCTTAGAGGTCAAGTCAAACCAAATCTTTCAGTTGCTCAGATAAGGGCATTTTGTTTTTCTATGCACATACTCATTCCACATGGAATATTTATTTTCAATTTATTTGTTACCTAAGTGCACCTTATTTTCTAGTTTTAATTTCAATGTCTTTTTCTCCAGGAAAAAAAAAGTTTGTCAGTCCCTACTCTGATTGGTCAATCTCAGATAACTGGATCATATATAGTATAATAATGTAATAGAACAACTTCACTATACCTTGTCAGCACCTTTCACAGGGTTTTATCCATAACTGCTGTTATGGTTTAGAAATGAGATGTCAAATGAGATGCAAACATTTTCAGGGGTGAAATGATTGTGTTATGAGAGCTTTAACCTAATCAGTGGATGAATTCATTGATACAGATTAACTGGGTGGTAATTTAGGCATGTAGGATGTGGCTGGAGGAGGTAGGTGCCTTTCAGCAATTTATATTTGGAACTGGGACATGTCTTTGGGATTTATATTTTATCCTTGGTGAACAGAATTCTCTCTCTCTCTGCTTTCTTGTTGCCAAATCCTGAGCTGCTTTCCTCTGCCACACCCTTCTGCCATAATCTGCTTCATCTTGGGCTTAGAGGTATGGAATTGTTGGTCTACTGACTCAGAACTTTGAAACTGAGTAAAATAAATTTTCCCTCCTCAAATTGTTCTTGGGAGGTCTTTTGGTCACAACAATGAAAAAAACTGTCCAAAACACCTGTCCTCTTCACTCTTGGATCTCAAATACCAATCACAATACTCAGGCATCTATCAAGTAAGTATTTGTTAAGTGAAGAACTGTTGGAAATATGTTGAAGATTTCCAATACTCGTGTCATCAAGTAGGATGTAAGCTTCCCTGTGTTGAAGGAAACCATATTGAGAATTCAGGATTGCAAAGATAAATTCAGCTTCAGAAAGCTCTGATGGAGGCAAATTACCATAAAAGGCGAGTAGTTCAAACATTGATTACTGATGCTTACTTAATGCAAAGAAATAAAAGCAAAAAAAAATATTGCTCCTTCTTATTTTCATTCATTCCTTCACCAAAATGGATTTTTGGATAAAACATGAGCAGCAGCTGAACATGGTAGTGTTCCTAGAAAAAAGACAAAAAAGCAAGAAAAAGAAGTCTTAAATTGCTCTAGGAAGATGAGCTCCTGGAGCTTCTGGATCATTTTGTTGCTAATAAAAATGTGCCAATGAAAGCTTATTAGAGCTCTATGAGTCATCCTGCTGAGAATCACACCCCTCTGCTTAACTTGCCTTCCCAGGGAGCAAATGCTATTTGTAGTAGGTTCATTGGAGAAACAGACCATTTTACTTTACCCAATGTTTCCATGGCTTAGAGATATTACCATCAATATCTCTGCAAGATGCACAAGTCAACAGGACCTTGCAGCCAGACCTCTGCCATCATTACTGGGTTACCTGCACTTTGGAATCTGAATCTCCACTGTGATGCTCAAATGTGTAACTCTTTCATTCTTGAATGTGTCTTATGGCTCTCATGCCAGCTCCCTGATGACACAGGGGTTTTAAAATATAACTCTGCAGGTGTTTACTATAGAGATAATTGTTCTTGGGAGGTCTTTTGGTCACAACAATGAAAAAAACTGTCTAAAACACCTGTCCTCTTCACTCTTGGATCTCAAATACCAATCACAATATTCAGGCATCTATAAAATTAAGTCCAAATAGAAAAATGACACTTGTCATTCAGATTTCAAAGTGTAATATTAAAGTGTAAAATAGGCCACTTTTTCCAGTTTGCTTAAAGTTGACTAAGACAGTTTAGACTTCTTTAAGAAGTGTTTTAGGACCCACTGTTTTATAATTCTATTCCATCCAAACTCGCTCAAATTGGATGATTAATTACCTGTCCTCCTATTGTTCCCTCTGCTTTGGCCTCTCTGACTACCATGCCATATTATTCCTCTGGAGACTTTAAGATCCTTTCTAAACCTTAGTCACCATTGCATTTCTGTACCCAGCATGCTGTTCATTAGGGATGTCTACACCCAATGAACATGTATGGAGAAAACAAGGAATTAAAAGCCTCAAATATATAGAAATCTGATCCCTTATTTCAAATGCACTTGATATTGTCAAATTTTGTTTTACAGGCTTATCGATGGTGTGTACTCAAAGTTTTTTCTAAGTACTTACCAATTGATTATCTGATACAGTTTCTTTGCTCTGACTTAATGAGTTTGTTTCTTGGACTCTCTATTCAAATGCATATTCCATTATGAGATGGAATGCTTTGAGCAGCTGTTTTTCAACGCTTATAATAGCAGAATCATTTGACTACTTTGGCTAAAGTGAAAGATGTTACTTGCTTAAAATACTTAAGCTTCCAAAATCCTGCTTGCTTTTGCGACTTCTCTTTAAACAATTGTCTGCCCTCTCATTTTTCCAGTAACCAGACATTACAGATTAGAAAGGACATCTTGAAAAAAAAAGAAGGGTGAAGGGATTATAAGAAAAGGGTCAAACATCATTGGGTGAATGGATCAAGAAACTGTGGTGTATATATAACATATAAAGACGTTCTGCTCAGCTATTCATAAAAAACGAAATCATGGCCTTTTCAAGTAAATGGATAGAAATGGAGAAAATCATGCTGAGTGAAAATGGTCAAATCCAGAAACTCAAGAGCCTAAAATTTTCTCTCATACGTGGAAGTTAGGGTACAACATAGGAAAGAGTAAGAGAAGAATAATTTTAGACAATAAACTCATCAAGCATGGATTATCAATTGAACTGGGGGCAACCTCTTAGACTAGGAGATGGGACAGGGGATGGAGAGATAAGGGAGAAAGAGGAAGGCAGAGATGGTGGGGAGGGTAAAGGGAGGTATATGATGTGTTCATGTATAAAAGTGTAGCAACACACTCTTTCAATATGTAAAACTAACTATAATATACCAGTTAAAAATGAGAGAGCATTTTTAGAGATGTGGGAAGGGGAGGGGAGGGATAAGGGTGTGTAATTGGGGGGGCACCCCTGGGGTAAATCTAATCTTCAGAATCTATATACATTTTATATTATTTCATTAAAAACTTGTATGATTGTTCAACAAATAAATTTCTCAATTGAAATAAAAAGGAGAATGCAAAAGGGAACCTAAATGTTATGCTCTTCGGCTGCTCTTCAAAATTCTCCACTAGCAAGCAAAGCTTCCTCAAAGACAAGCAAACTTCTGAGCTACAGAGGAACCCAGTAAACTTATTAGTTGTATTTGTTTGGAATCATCAGAATGAACTGGATTTGTAAGTATAGGGTGTTCCTAAAGTTTATACCCAACTTAGGTGTTTGAGATTCAGAATGCATCACCTGAAAGAATAGTTTGTCTATCTTGGAAATAGTTTGTCTATCTCAAGCCAGCTCACCTGTTTATCATCCTAAATGGCAGAAGTCCAGCACTATTCACATGGCTGCACTTAGCATGAAGAAAGCAGGTCTTTGTCTGTCCAAACCTCTGTCCTCACTTGTGAGCATGAAGAACACATTTCTTGACATTTCTTGATATTAATTAGTTACCGTGGGGTACACTTCACATGAGGGTGGGTGTAGGGAAGTGAATGAGTTATGCAGAAATCCTGAACAATGAGTTTAGACTCCAGGATTATTAGGAGATCTGGAATGATGGAGAAGCAACATTTGGACCATAACCTCCTTCCAAGCTCTGCCAGGTTAGGTGAGAGTCATTGTTATTTTCTTCTTATTGAAGACTTAAAAATAGGGCTAATTTACTATTCTGTGATTTTTGGAATTGCCTTTCACTGGCAGGCTAGATTAGCCTTAAAGAAACAGCAGAATGGAGTACTTCCTTTTCTCTCTCTGTATGTGTGTGTGATACATATACATATACATATACATATCTTTTAAATTTTTTGTTTATATACATATACATACATCAAAATGGAGTAATTTGCTCTTTGTAAATAGTATATGTGTGTATAAACATGTAAGTTATAGTTTAGATGTGAGGTATTCCTTGAACCTTATATGTAAGGCAATCAAAGAAGGTTTAGAGGTGAAATCACTGTGTTATGAAAGCATTAACCAAATCAATGCATTAATCTTCTGATAGGAATTAATTGAGCAATGACTAAAGGCAGGTAGGGTGTGGCTAGAAGGCATAGGTCCCTGGGGATGTGCCTTTGGGGTTTATGTTTTGTCTTTGTTGAGCACACAGCAGCTAAAATCTTACTAAACAGTATGTATATATCTTTATTATATATATATATGTGTGTGTGTACATGTATGTACATATATATTTATATGTATGAATGGAGTAATCCTTTGTATATACACATGGACACACACATATCTACATGTATACACACAAAGTATTACTCCATTATATTATATGTATATATGTATGTATATACATTCATGTGTACAAATACAAACATATATACACAAAGAAAGAGTTACTCCACTCTTTTCTCTTTTCCTTTTAATTTATCCTAGAGACATGCTTTGTAATGTGGACTAACTGGATATTCTGAGGAAATAAAATGGTGTTCTTGGGAGGCAAGAATCCTCAGATGGCACTGACAGGTGGAACTGGAAATTTACTGGGGGAAAGCAGTTCAACATTCCCTTACTTTTTCTTCCCTCTGCCAGCATCCCAGGCCCATGATCCTGAGCTCTTCCTATGAGTTATACAGAAAGGTAAGACTAGAAGTTCCAGGAGACAGCATATGTTGAGGAAAAGAGACAGATCACTCCAGGCATTTTTTGCAGAAAGAATTCGAAGAAGCAATGGAAAAAAAAAAAGGCTGCTGATGCCAAAAAGCAGCTTTTCCAGTAGCCATTGGTCATTTTGGGGTGATTATATGTGTGTAATGGACAGATAAGCCACCTAAGTGAAGAACTGCCTGCATACATCCTAAAGGCAGAAGTGGCCTACTTCATTAAATGCAATGCAGTGTTCTTGGACTAGTATGTCAAAAAAGGAAAGTAATTGCTAGTCTTATTATCATAAACTGCATTTGCCATGACCTGAAAGTCAGTGTATGGAAAGAATTGCTCCCTTAAAGGGGCAAACAATTTCCTGAAAAATTAGCATATTCCAAACAAAAATTCTTCCATTTTAAACAATATGTTTACTAAAAAGGACAAATGCATTTTACTTATTTTCCTGAATTAAATTGATTTGTTTTGAGATAAGCTTCTTATTGTACTCTGAACATTCCCCATAGCAAATGTATAAAAACTTAAGAGATCAATCTATCTAAAAATAATTCAGAATCATGTATAATTTTCTTAATTAAAAGGATACTTATTGCATATAAAGTACATTCATTATAGTTAGACCTTGTTGAAAGTCATGTGCCATACTTAAAATAAAACACAGAAATGAAAACAGAATTTGTATTTAGAGTCAATTTAAAAATGTTTCTGTGGTACATATATTCCATGGAATTTTACACAGAAATTAGAAACAATGACATTGCAGCCTTTGAAGGTAAATGGATGGCTATGGAAGAAATTATGCTGAGTAAAATCAGCTTAACCCAGAGAACTAAGGGTCGAATGTCGCCACTCATTTGTGGAGGTTGGAACTAGACCCTGGCCATTCAGAAAGGTGGTTTATTATCATGTGTTAAATCCAGATAAGATGTAATGTTACATAGCCTAATACTTTTTTAGAGATATTGTGGATAAGGGAAGGGAGGGATATGGGTGGGAAAGTAGGGGGGGCTCTCCTGGGGGTAAATCTAGTATCCAGAAACTATACACATTTTATATTAATTTGTTAAAAATTTGTATGGTTGTTCAAAAATAAAAATAAAAATAAATAAAAATAAATGTTTCTGTAAGCATGATGCTTTCAGTGATAAGCTCAATTCATTTCTTACAATCAATTATTGACATTTTGAGAAAATGTGTGTCTTTCTTCAACAACTGCTGTTTTAATCAGATTTTTCATCACTTTGACCAAAAGACCTGAAAAGGACAACATAGAGGATGGATAGTTTATTTGGGCTTACACTTTCAGAGGTCTGTTTGTAGATGGCTAACTCCATTGCTTTGGACCCAAGGTGAGACTGAATAACATCATAGAACTGGATGGTTGAGAAAAACAACTCAGGACAGGAAGCAGAGAGAGCTCTGTTCACTAGGTACAAATTATAAACCCCAATGGTACACCCCTAGTGTTCCGCCTCCTCTGGCTACTCCCCACCTGTCCACAGTTATTGCACACTTAATACTTATCAGCGGATTCATGCACTGACTATATTAAGGTTCACATAACTCTTGGGCTAGAGTAGTGGCTAAGATGCAAGTTCAAACCCCAGCACCACATAGGCAACAAAAGCACATGAAAAACTTTTAAAAAGTTGATTCTCTTTCTCTCTCTCACTGTCCCTCTCTCCTTAAAAAATAAAATAAAATAAAATAAAAAGTTCACATAAACCAATCGTTTCACCTCTACACTTTCTTGAATTATCTTACACATGAGTTTTTGGGGAACACCTCTTTTGAAACCTTGATAATCATGTTAGATATGAAGCTAAGTGTTCTGTAGGAAAAATTTTTCCATAAATTCTTAGTCTCAATTCTTCTTTCTTTTATGCTTTGAAATAACAGTTTATTATATTATTAAGTGATTAAATTTTCAATTGTGTTAGAATTGGTGAACTACTATTCATCTTTGGCTAAATATGTAAAAGGATATTGCTATAACACTTATTATGAGAAGAGGCTGCCAATTTATAAATCAAAACATTTCCACTTCCTCAATAAGGTTAATATAAAAGATGCAAGAACAAACATCTGACATAGTTGACCGTTACAGACTTTAAGCTGTGTCTTGACAATAACTCTAATTAAAGTTGCCATTGCTTTGACCTGATTAGAGAGAGAACAATATTGCTGCTACTGGGTGTCTACCTTAGGATGGTAAACAGCTGATGATACATAATATATGTTGACAGCCATGTTAATTATAACCTAGTTGAACGTATTTCTTTAGAATTTTTTAAAAACAAAAGAAGAGGAAATTGTGGTGAAAGCTGTCAGAATATTTTGTATGTTGCTAAAGACTGCATCTAGTAGCTGAAACATGTTAACTTCCCTGAGATTTTCCCCCTTCGTTTTACAATGTGCTCAACATATTTACCATGGTTCCACAGGATCGTTTGCATAAGCACATCTGAATTACCTAAGTAGGTCAAAGCAATGGTCAATCTTTCCCAAAAGTAACATTTTAAGTTTATTTGCTTCTTCTTGATTTGGCAAAGTGGAAACAAATGCCACTCCTCCACAAGTTAATGAGTTAGGTTTTCTTCCACCCTGGCATTTTGATGACAGCACACTGGGCTTACTGAGTTTTGTAGATTGAAACGTTCTGAGCATAATAGGTGTGCAGTGCACAGAAAGGTTTTCATTGTACTATCAGAATATTGTGTGGCTTCATCATGCTGTTTACAGAATTTGAGGTATTGCTCCCTAAATCCCCGAGGCCAACACACACACATATATATATATATATATATGTATATATATATATATATATATATATATATATATATATTAAACTTCATAAATCATTGTACTGATCAGAATATAGGAGTTTTAAAATTTAATTGATTACGCACCAGGAAATTATGTGTATGCTGCCTTGATCATGGTTTTTCATTTTAGCCAATAACTACAGACAATTTAGGTGGAACTGTGGAAGCACTGACATGTTCAGGTTCTGAATTGCACATAAGGTTTCCAGAGAACAAAGTTGGTAATCATTCTGTTTTTTAATTATAAAGGTTTTTATAGCTATATTGAGTTTGGGTAAAGCTTTAGCAGCTTTTCTTCTCTAATTATTTTTCAGTTAATTATCAGAATAAAGAGTGAGTCAGGATATATAATATTTCATGTGATTCTTCATGAATCTGGCTTGACCAGGTGTAAGCTGGTGGAATCAAATAGCAATCAATTACTATTTATTTATCAACTGTTGTGTGTATATCCCAAGATTCATAAAGAACTGCTTTCCTGTATTATACCAAAGGGAGAAATGGGGGGAGCTTACATAAAGTAATTTAAAAAGTATTAAATTCTCATACTTATGTGATAATTTTAGGATTTTATAATCAAGAAACTTGTAATAGAGTACTGATAATAGGCATAAAAAAAACAACTGTAGTTTATGAAGTCTTTTAAAGGGAATCTTGGATTTAAAGTCAAGATACGTTTTTGTAACCTCTTTCTCCACCCTCATTATCACTACAAGACTTCAACCAAGTAGCTTGAATATTTTGAACTTTTTATTACTGGACTGTTTTTTGATAATAATATTTTTTGCCACATCTAGTATACTTTATTAAGTTTAAAGCGAAGTGTCAGTCTCAAGAATTGCTTGACAATTGTAACATCCTTGTAATACGTAGAATTTTAATATGTTCAAAATTCCCCTTCTTTGAAATAAATATTCTGAATAATCCTTAGGACTATGAATATGATGAATTTTCTCCTATATTTAGATTATGTTAAATGCAAGTTGACTTTAAGATAGGGAGATTATCCAAGTAGGCCTAAGCTAATCATATAAAACCTTTATGTGCAGAATTTTTCTACCTGTGGGTGGAAATGAAGGGCTGAAAATTGCTGTATATGAAGGATTCAGTGCTCCTTTGCTGGCTTCAGGATGGAGGAAATAAGAGATCTCAGTTGCACAACCACAAGAACTGAATTCTAGCCTCAGAAACAATGAAGTTGGAAGTGAATATTTCTCCGAAGTTTTATGATGAGGGCTCATTCTGGTCAGTATTTTTATTTTAGTCTTGTAATAACATAAGGAGAGAGTCCAGTCATGCCAAGCTAGATATTGTCCTATAGGACTGCAGCATAATAATGAGTGTCAGATAAAAGTTTGCGGTACCTTGCTACATATCAATAGAAAAGTGGTATAGTCTTACAAAATATAAGCAAAGGGAAAGGTGATGCATATTTTCCTTTTAAACTTATTTTTAAATTATTCTTTTAGATTTACAAAGCATAATTATATACATATATTTATGGGTTATAACTTGATGTTTTGACATAAGCATATAATATGGAATGACTGAATCAGGGTAATTAGCATATTCATGACCTCTTTTACAATTCATTTTGTAGCTTGAAAGTATATCTAGCTATATTCTCAAAAATAACACAAATCAGACATTAGAGATACAACCTAAGGCATTTGTAGAGATGTATTGGGAAGGAGGGGTGGGCGAGGGATAAGGGTGGGTAAATGGGTGAGGTTTTGGGGGTAAATCTAATTTTCAGAATTTATATATATATATATATATATATAATTTCATTAGAAGCTTGTTTTATTGTTCAACAAATAAATTTCTGATTAAAAATATTTTTGACTTAAAAAAGAGACCAATTGAAGCCTCCTCTACACCAAATTGCTTCTTAAAAATCATGCAGTTTTAGCAAAGTATAATTGATAAAGAACTGCACATATTTGATGAACCGGAACTATGCCAAAACTTATGATACCATCCCTACAACCAAAATAATGAAGTCCAGAACCTCTAAAAGTTTGTTATATCCTTTTTTGTTGTTTGTGGCAAGAATTCTTAATATTCAATCTACCTTTTTTGCCAACTTGAAAGTGTGCAATAACATGGTTCACCATAGGGTGTATGTTGTATGATAAATCTTTAGGATTTATTCAAACAGCCTAATATGAACTATACATCTTGAGTAACAACTGCCTATCTGTCTGTCCTCCTGTTTTGGTGAATTTGACTATTATACATACCTCAGATAAGTGTGATCTTATAACATTTGTCCTGTGTGTGGCTTATTATGCTCTTTCTTCAGAGTCATTGGGATCTGAAATCCAATACTGCTACATTCTTCTCAAATGTTTTTCTTTCATCATTGTGAAAATCGTGTTTTAATTTCTAGAATCTGCAAATGTGCTATCTTTCATGACAATGGGACTCTGCAGGTACATCTTAAGTACCTTGAGATAGAGAGCTTGTTCCGGATCATGTAGATCTTTAAAGTAGAAGAGTGAGGCATAAGATAAGATTAGAGTCATGATTAGGTTATATCTTCACTTATGACTTTCAAAATGGAGGAATGGAATCAAGAGCTAAAAATATGTGAGCAACTCTAGAAGCTGATGGTTTCTGCCTGCAGAGCTTCCTGCAAGGAAACTCATTTCTTCTGATATTTTGGTCTTAGCTCAATGAACTCCAAATTGTACTTCCAACGTTAGAATTTGAAGATAATGTATTTGTGGTGTTTTAATCTATTATGTTTCCAGTAAGTTAGTATAGTAGAGAAGAAACAAATAAAACCATTTGTCAACTCCCTTTCTTACTCACATTGAATCCCATGATGCATCATTATAATTGTCCCATTTCCTTTCTTTGACTCCATTGTACTCATTTGCAATCCACAAATCTGATGTTATGCTTTGATGTGTTGTAACTCCCAAAAGCTCCTGTTAGTGAAGGAATAATGAGAGGTTAAATGCTTAAATTATGAGAGCTGTAACCTAATCCACCCACCCTTGTTTGAATGAATTGCCTGGGTGCTAACTGTAGACAGCTGGAGGACATAGGTCATTGGGGTTTGCCCTGGAAGGGTGCATCTTCCCCATCTGTCTCCCCTCTCTTTTTCTCTCTGCTTCCTGATCCTGATATGAACTGAGCAGTTTCCTCCATTGGGTTCTTCCCCATAATGTTCTGCCTCACAATGGAAGGCCTTCAACAATGCAGTTGGATTCTGTAGATTGAGACTTCTGAAATGGTAAGCCTCAAAGAAATTTTCCCTTCTCTAAGTTGTTCTTGTTGGGTAATTTGGTCACAATGAGAAGAGAAAAAAAAAACCCTAATTAAAACACATACCTATTCTAACTCTCCACCTATCAGGTCTGTGCCCTGCTATATAATATGATCATTAAAGTATTCTACCTCACTTTGTGCTTTGATGGCTAATGCTTTAGATCTAGTCATTCTGTTATATTTGCTTTGACCAAGTGCCCTCCACTGTGATAAAGGACCACTTTACATCTCTGTTTTCTTCTCAGATCTTTGGGAACTTTTTTCCTGTCCCCAGATTGCAGAAGCTACCCTGATAACTATTTTCTGATAAAAAGAAAAACAGGATAATTTTTATATGCTTTCATAGCCACATTTGCACACCTAGCAGTTGTAGATCCTTTTTCATCTATCATTATGTGTGAACTTTCTATTGTCCTATCAAGAAGCAGCATCTGCAATGGAGCACCAAATCCTAGCAAACCCCTGCTCCTTAAAGACATTGATCCAGCTTTTTTTTTTTTTTTTTACCATTTTCTCCCTTTATTTGGTCAATTTCATCAGTTGAATACCTTGCTCAATTTTTCTTCATAATTTTCTGACCTCATGTATTTCCTACTCTCTAAAAACTTTATCTTTCCTTCTCTCTCTCTCTCTATCCATATCTATATTTATATGTCTGCTTCTAAACTTCCATTTCTTCCCCTCCTATTCTGTCTCTGCCTACATTAATTAGACTTTTGTCCACATACTGCCAACAAACAAGTAAAAGCCAGCTTTTTTTCAAGACAAAACATGCCTGATGATAAATAT
>PVKS010005683.1:18523-83464 GCA_004027875.1 Aplodontia rufa
TTTTTTTTTTTTTTTTTTTTTTTTTTTTTTTTTTTTGCTTATTTGCCTCAAACGGATCACTATCTCATTATTCTTTTTCAACTTTAATTTCAGTGTAGCAGTAGTTTCTCGGTCCAATTTATTTCCTTTGATTATTCTTAATTCTCAATTTGGAGTTCCTTTTTTAGTATTTTTTAAGAGAAAGGGATAGTGAGAAAGAGAGAAAGACAGAATCAATACTTTTTTTAACTTAGTTTTTCACAAGGCTTTCATTGATCTGTCACATTGTTGTGTTTGTGGTGCTGGGGTTTGAACCCTTGTCCTTGCACATGCCAGACAAGCATTGGAACTGCTGAGCCACTCCTCCAGCCCCAATTTGGAGTTTTTGATATTTTTTCTTCCCAATATTACCTAAATTTTAAAGTTTTGCTCAAAGCATTGCTACAAATACTGGGCTAATAGTTCTCATATATATACATCTTCCTGACCCTTATATATAAACATGTTACCTGATATCTCTACATGATGGATAATATAGATTACAACACAACATATTCTAAAGGAATAGCTGATATTCCCTAAGAAACATATATCTTCAGTGTGCTTCTTCTTAATCCCATTACAAAAATTCATTCTTTTAGTTGCTCACATCAAAAATCTTGGAGGATCCTTTATAGTTCTTATTTCCACTCATAAAGGCTAGCTTTATTTAAAAATCGCTTATTCTTCAACTTTTAAAATTTGTCTAAAGTAGCAGAATAACATCTGCCATAGTCATTAACTTTCAGGACACCAGTATTGCACCCCCTGTATTGGATCCTAACAGGTCTTACAGCTTTGCACTGTATCTTTTGACTCATTCTGATTTATTTCCAACACAAAATAAAAATCATAATTTAAAAACATTTCAGGCTTTTTTCATTTTACTGTAAAAAACCTTTTAATAGTTTCCCATTTGTTAAATGTAAATAACAAATTCCAAAAATAGCCTTAGAAAAACTGAATAGAAAAATAAAAGTAAGTTATACTCAAAGCTAGCAAATTAAAGGAAATAATATGGATAACAACATAGATAAATTAAACAGAAAATAGAAAACAATAGTGGAAATAAATGGAACCTAATTTGTTTTTTGAAGAGATAAACAAAATTTACAACCTTCACCTTCATTAGCTAAGAAAGAGGAAAGATATAAATTATTAAAATCAGACGAAGATTGGGACTTTACTATTATGCAAAAATGAAAAGGACTATAAAAGAGTGCTGCTATATGTAGTTGTAAACTGAATAAATTAAATTAAACAAATTCTCAGAAAACTAAATCATAATGAAATGGATATTCTGAATAGAATTATAACTGGTAAGTCCAACTGGAACAGATAGATGCTGTGGTGAATTTTACCAAATATTTCATGAATTAACATCAGACTTTCACAAGTTCTAAAAAAATTGAACACAAGCAAACATTTCATAATTCTTTTTATGAGGTCTGCATTACATAGATATTGGAGCCACAGAAAGTACTACAAGGAAAGAAAATAAGGTAATTTCTTGTAAATATTAATGCAAAATTATTCAATAAAAATTCTAACACAAAAAACTCAGCATGATACTAAATGAAGCATAAACCATGACACAGTATAATTTATTCCTGGAATGCTAGGATGGTTCAGTCAATATTATACGATACATTAATAAAATGAGGGGGAAAACAACAGCAGAATAATATCAATTGGTGCAGAAACACCTGATAAAATTGAACAATTGAGCACCCATTCATAAAAATACCACTCAACAAACTAGAAATAAAAGAATCCCATTTAACATAATGAAAGCCATACATGAAACCACAGTGAATATCATACTCAATGGCAAAAAATGAGAACTTTTCCTTTGAGACCAGAAATAAGAAAAAAATATACTTTTACCACTTCTATTCAGCATAAATTTTTAGTTCCAGCAAGAAAAATTAGGCAAAATAAATAAATAAAAAAACATGTAAATCAAAAGGAAGAAGCTAAATTATCTCTGTAAATGACATATTATATGTGAATAATTCCTAAGTATTACAACATATACGCATCCACATAAACTGTTAGAACTAATAAATTAAGCAACATTGCACGATATCAAGTAAATGCACAATTAGTTGTTTTTTCACATTGACAATGAACAATTCTGAAATAGAAAATTAACAAAACAATTTTATTTATAATAGCATCAAAATGAATAAAATCTATGGTTCAACTAGTCATATTTGAATCTCTATGACCAAAATACTGACAGGAAAAACTTAGAGGAGGAAAAATTTATTTTTAAGCCCAGTAAGAGGTCTCACTCCGTGGTTGGTCAGTTCCATTGCTCTAGGCCTAAGTTGAGGCAGAACATCTTGGCAGAAGGGAATGACAGAGGAAAGCTGCTCAGTTCATGGTCCAGGGAGCAGAGAGTGTGAGGAGCCTGTCATAAAATGTGAAACCCGAAGACACCCCAGTGACCTTCTACTGCACAGTAGAGTGCAGTACAGCAATACTTTTGAATTATTAATCCATCAGACGGATTAATCCAACAATTAGGTTACAGTTCTAATAATCTAATAATTCCATTCTATGTATTAGAAGTGATTTAGTCAAATTTTTACTGCTATGAACAAAAGACCCAACAAGAACAATCAGAGAAGGAAAAGTTTATTTTGGGGTTCATGGTTTCAGAGGTCTTAGTCATATGCAGCTAGCTCCATTCCTCTGGGTATGAGGTAGAACATCAGGCCGGAACAGTGTTGTAGAGGAAAGCAGCAGGGAACCTGGCACTAGGAAACAGAGGAACTCCACTTGCCAGGACCAAAACATGTACCCCGAAGGCAAGCCCTCAATGACCACCTCCTCCAGCACAATCTATGTGCCCTCAGTTACCACCCAGCTACTCCATTGGAGGCTTTATATACTGATTGTCTTAAGACTATCATGCCAGTCATTGTACCTCTAAACCTTCTTGCATGATCTCACACATGAGGTTTGGACAGACTCATATCTAAACCATAAAACACAGGAACTTTAGCGGAGTCACCTCATATCCAAACCATGACAATGAACTTAACGAAGGAAGGGAAAGACTTGTGCAAAGAAAACTACAAAATGTCACTGAAAAATATCAAGAAGCCACCAAAAAATGGAAAGGCATCTCATGTTCCCTGATTGGACAGCTTAATATTTGAAGATATCTATGTGAGTAGGATATAGATAGATGATATATAGATAGCTAGATAGATAGATAGAGTAATAGAGAAATAAACTTATCATAAGGAACCTGTTCACATGATTGTGGAATGCGTTATGTCCTAAGATCTTCAGTCAGCCAGAGTTTGAGACCAAAGGAGTGCTAGGTTTCAGTCTATCTAACAGCAGAAGAAAACGAACATCCCAGTTAAAAGATAATCAGAAAGGAAGAGTCCTTTCTTAATATTTTTCAGGTCTTCAGCTGATTAATTGAAGCTGGTGCACATTAAATAGGACAATATTCTGATTTAAATGTTAATCTTATCCAGAAACACCCTCAGAAACATACCCAGAATAATTGAACCAAATATCCAGAGTAATTTGATTATTTGGGCACCCCACAGTGTGTACAGTCAGGTTGACAAATGAAATTAACCATCTCATTGCCAATACTGTCTGAAGTGATCTACAGATTCAGTACAATCTTTATCAAAATTGCAGCAATAATTTTTAGCAGAAACAGAAAAATCCATCACAAAATTCATATGGAAGTTCCAGGGATCCCAAATAACTAAAATAAGCATTAAAAAAATGACAAAGTTACTGTTCTCACTTTTGCAGACTTCAAAACTACAAAGATACAATAATCAAAACATTGTGGACTGTCATAATAACAGACATTCAGAACAGACTAGTATAAACAGTTCAGAAAGAATGCATCACTCATGTAATTAAATTATTTTCAACAAGGGTTCTGATACCAAAGGGCAAAAAGAAATCTTATCAATAAAAGGTGTTGGAAAACATGTATATCCACCTTAAAATAATGAAACTGGACTCTTATAAATGCCACTTAAAAGGAACGAAGGAACTAAAAACTGAAAATAAGAGCTAAACCTATAAAACTCTTAGGGAAAACAAAAACATAGAGGAAGAGCTTACATTAGATTTGATAATGGTTTCTTGGGTATGACACCAAAAGCACAAGCAACAACAGGAAAAAATGAACAGATTGGATTTTTCAAAACCTAAAGTTTTGTGCATCAAAGAACAATATTAACAAAACAAAAGCAAGGCAATCTGATTTAAAAATGAGCAAAGAACTCATATAGACATTTCTCCAAGAAAATATACAAATGGCCAATAGCACATGAAAAGATCTCAACATCATTATTAGGAAAAGGTGGATCAAACCAATGAAATACCACTTTATATCCATTAGAGTGACTAATAAAAAATAAAATATCAGGTGTTGGAATGATGTGAAGAAGTTGGAAAATTTGAACACACATTGTTGATGGAAGTGTAATTTAGAGCATCTGCTAAGGAAATTGATGTGACAGGTGCTCAAATCATGAAGCATAGAAAACCATATAATCCAACAATTCTAAATTTGGGTATATGGAACAAAAGAAAAAAGTAGAAACCTACTCAAAAATCTGCACATCCATATTCACTGAAGCATTATTAACAAAAATCAAGAGGTGAATCAAATGTATATTGATGAATGAATGAACATAGTGTGGTATATTATATACATGTAATGAATTACTCAGCCTCAAAAATGAATGAAATTCTGACACATGATATCATGTAGATGAACTTTGAAGATATTATGCCAAGTGAAATAATAATTTGTCAAAGAATAACAACTATGTGATACCATGAAATGAATGTCCTAGAAAGTAGAATAGTGATTAACCAGGGAAAGGGAAAATGGGTGAATAAGAAGTTATTATTTAATGGATATGAAGTTCAGTTCAGGATAATAAAAAGATTACAGAGATGGACGGTGGCCACTGTTTCATGTAATTATGAAATTATTTAATGCCACTGAACTATATACTCCTGATATCATTCCATATCCAAACATTTGTACCTGCTGTTTCCTCTGCCTAGAATATCCCCCTGAAATTTCCTGATATATCTTATTTCACTTAGCTACTCTTTTATTCTTAGGATTATCTGACAAAAATATATTCATTTATTAATCTATCTCTTTTTCCACTAAGATGTAAACTTAACAAGAGTAGTAATTTACCTTTTTTACTCATTGATTTGATTTTTAGTTCTTAAAAGAGTACCTGGCACAAAGTAGGTATTCAATCATATGAGTAAAGTGGATAATTGAAAAATTAAGGCACAGGAATTTTTATCAACTTCAGTTTTAAGGCCTGACATAAATATACCAAGGTAAACACTTTTGTGGCTTTCTTGCTGAAAATTGACTACATTTTAATTTTTCGTAAATTAAGCCATGGTATCAGTTATATTATAGAAAGAAAAGTAAAGAGCTTTGCTTGGCCCAGTCACCTATATTTCTTTACTTTTCTTTTGCATTGCTGTATAAACATTTTTATCAATTAAATAGTCATGTTTGATGTGGAAATGTTAATATAATTGAGCAGGCTTGTGCTATTGTTTCTCAAAGGAAAAAAAAAGGAAACAATTATGAATATTTTGGCCCAGCACAAATAAAACACAGAAGGCAGATAATGCATAATGGCTTTTTATACATTTTTTTCTGGGGCACTAGGAGAATCTTGCCAAGAAATCAATATTTTGAATCTGTTTAGATCACTATATTTGAGTGACTGCTACATGGAAATGCACAGAACAGTAGCCCTGCTATACACAATCATGAACAGAAAGGACAGTTTTTTAAAACTGGCATTACTCCTCAAGAAAATTTAGTAGCATGACAGATCAGTAGATAGAATAAGTATTCCATCAAGCCTTTACACACTCTCCAAGTAGCACACAAACACATCTGTCCCAGGTAAAGAAACTGAAGCTGTAGGAATATTTCTAATATGTGTTTGCTTTGTTTTCTACATTGGCTATCAATCAGAAAACACTGTGCTTGGATACGTGTGATATAGGCAGCATGATTTTATGTCTCAACAGTTTTTGCTCTTGGCAAAAATGAAATGATAAATCTGTGAATGTCTTAGTTTCTATTATCTTTGAATAAATATTCTGTAGGTGTTGGATAAAATCAAATAAACACTGAAATAGAAAATGAACAAGTCCTAGAAAGTTGCCAAAAGAATTGGCCCTTAGTAAGTATTGAGAAAAATACAGGGGAAATCAATTAACTTGTATAGTTATATTACCTGATCATGTTGTAGTGTGATCCTCAATGACTATTTCTATAAAGAAGATATAGTGGAGGTAGCAGAGCGTAAAAGCAAGAATAGAGCATTGTACCATGAAAGTGTAAAACAATTTGGTTTGAAACACTAAATAATCTAGTTATCAATAAACAAAGTCCAAGATGTGTTATCAAATTGAGATTATTATTCATATCTCTTTCTCTTTGTTTTTTGTGTCTGATTCTGAACTACAATTAAAAAAAATGATTATGTACCCAGAACCAATCATTCACACAACGCATTTACTGAAATCCTCATGTAGACCAGATTCAATGCTGGGAACCACATATTCAAAGACAAATAGAATGTGACTCCTATCTTTGATCCCTTTGATATAATGTAGGAGCAATTGACATATAAACGAAGAATTACACCAGAGCCTCAAATACCAGTGAAAACATGAGGTGATGTACTATAGTTTTTGCATAATGAATGACCCCAGTAATGTGAAACATCAGAAGCACCTTTCATATTGCAAAGCAACGCATTTATTTCAGATGCTTTTTGAAATGTAAACTTCGTGAATTAGAAATCCTTGTTCTTCATAGTATTGTATGTCAACTGTCAACTGATTGAATAGTTGTTGTTTCCAGAGGAACTACAGTTGTGTATTTCCCTTCTTAAAATAGAAAATTAACTACTTCAAATAAAGTTTCCCTTCATAATTATTGACAAAACTATAAAGTAAAAAACCATTAAAATACACATATCTAGATAGGTAGATATATGTATGTATATACATTTTGAACCCAGAGGCACTTAACCACTGAGAAACATCCCTACTCCATTTTATATTTTTATTTTGAGAATGGGTCTCCCTAAATTGCTGAAGCTGACTTTGAACTAGTAATTCTCATGCCTCAGCCTCCAGAACTGCTGGAATTATAGATGTGTACAATGGTATCTGGATTAATTATTCTTTTTAAAGTAAATGTTTGTTATGTGCAATTATATGTTTAATTTAAATTTTATAATTCTGATAAATATAAATTTTAAAGAAATTTGATTAAATTGTTTAGGCTTCTGTTTCTTCACTTGAAAATGAGGATAGCAGCACCTCCATAAGTTCTCTAGACTTCTCAGATACGATAATAAATTTGAAACTCTTTGGAAATTGACAAAAGGAAGCTATTACCTTTGAATTCAGGAAAGTTCTGTATGTGCCTTGGCTGATTCATCTTCAGTATAGTATTTAATTCCTAAGGATTTATAAAACAAAGAAGTTGATCCATGATTACTAAGGTTATTTTTGAAAAATTGAATGCATGAATTTAAGATAAAATCACTACAAAATAAAAAATACTGTTGTAATAAAGGACTCTCTTATCTGTACTGTAGCTGTTTTATTTTAAAGGTAAAGACTTTAGAGTACAGTATTCTCCTGCTAAATATAATGAATGGATCTGTTGCTGATTATTAAGTGACTCTTTTAAACTTTGTGTGGTGTCTCAGAAACTACAAGCTTTGATATAATTAAAATCACCACTTCCCTAGTTTCAGAAAAATTTATTAGTGAGTTCTTCACACAACCACAAGTGGTCTTTTCTCTCCTGCATAATGTTAATCTGTGAATTTTAAAAATATATAAAATATGTGAAGAAAAGAACAGAATGGAATTTGGTGTTTTTTTTTTTTTTTCTTGGAAGTCTTGTCTCCAGAAGGCTGTGTTTCCAGGAATGGTAGCACACTGTCAGCTCATTTGTGTTGCCAGTGCCGCCACCTCGTTCCCAGAAGAGCATCTGTGGATTTTGAGAGAGGAGTCAGTACTTCTGGGAACTGTGCCCAGAATACGCAAGTTTCCGTGTCATTGGAGAAAGTCAGAGAGGGGACAATCAAATCTTCGTTTGTTGAGTCTTTTATGTGCAGTCATCACTTCTGAGGCTGACAACTGCAATGTCGGTGTATTCTAAATTGTAGATTGTTTTTTAAAGAGCCTTACTGAAATGCAAGGGTGGACTTTTCTGTCCTTTCTTCTCCAGTCTCACACCCTACTCCTGTTCTTTTCCCCACTTTCAAAGGATTCTCAAAAGGATAACACAGGCATTAACGAAAACCAAAGGCAATGTTATAATAAGCAATGTGTAAAATTCAGGTGTAATTATCATCTCCCCTTAGCCCAAAACACCACCTAAAATTGTTAGAATTTTACAAGCAATTTACACAATTTGTGAAAACTTAAGCATGGCAGATATGCAACAATTATTTAAGTATTTTGGATATTAATTTCAATACATTTTGGAATAATACAACAAACACACCTAGGGTATGATTTAGTGTTTCATTGCTTTAGAAAGTGGCTCAAGTAGTGCATAATAATACATCTTTACATGACCAAATGAATTATAGGTGTGGTGCTTTGAAAACCCATGAAAGGGTGGAACCTGCAAAACAAAGTTAAACCATTATAGTTTGTGAGGAGAAATAACAGGATGATATAAATTCAAGGCATTGGTTTTCATATCCCGAACTGTCATGTATGATATCTCAGTCTTTTATCAGGAAGTTAATATTAACTTGCCAAATATGTATAAATAATGTAAGTACATACACTGGTTTTTGAGACACACACAGAGTGTTTGGTTTGTTCAGGCTTCTATAAGAAAATAGCAAGTGTTAGTCAGTATTTCCTTACTTTGACCAAAACAAGAACAACATATAGGAGGAAAAGAGGAAAAATTTGTTTTGGATTCATAGTTTCAGGGGTTCCGCTCAGGGTCAGCCTGACTCCATTGCTCTGGCCCCAAGTGAGGCGGAATATCATGGTGGAACACATGGCAGAAGAAAGCTGCTCAGCTCATGGCAACCAGGAAAGAGAGAGAGAGAGAGAGAAAGCAGAGACAAGGATGCAGTCCTCAACAGCATGCCTCCATTGACCTACTTCCTCCTGTCATGCCTCACCTAGCAGTGTATTCAAATTATTAATCCATCAAATAGATTAACCTATTAATGAGGTTTCACTGTCATTACCCCATTTATTTACCCTGGAACATTGCTATGTTGTCTAACACATAAACATTTCAAGGATATTGTTAGATCCAAACCATGGCATACCATACGTAAATTATGTTGCAAATAAGCAACTGAGACTTACTTCTCACAGTTCTGGAGGCTTAAATGTTCAAAACCACTGTGACAGCATATTCAGTATCTGATGAGAGCTGTCTTCTGATTCATAAAAGGCATGTTCTCAATGCATCCTTACATGGTGTAAGAGGTATTCCAGCTCTCTCTGGACTTTCTGTATAAAGGCATTGTTCCCATTGATGAAGGTCCAGTCTTTCATGATGTAATGACTGACCTGCTAAAGTCCTCCCTTCATAACACTGTCATATTGGGGATTTGGCTTCAACATATAAAATTTAAGGGGATATAAATCTTCAGATTGTACTAACACAGACATATACATGCACATATACATATATATAATACGTACACATACATAACAAATATATACATATATATAAAACAAAACATGGCAAAAGAAATTATATATAGTATTTATTTTTAAATTTGTATGTTATATCAATTTGTTTTCTAATGCACCTATTTTGAATCAGTGGCTTCAAATAGGGAATGTTTAATACATAAAAACAAAAGCTTTTTTTAAAAAAATATGATATCTCAAAAATTCAAAAATGATTAAAATATTCAGTATAGTATCAGGAATAAAGTATTGCTATAATTATTACTAATACTACTGTTAATGTTATTATTGTTTATTGTGATAATATCTGTTTATGTCTTCAAAGGGACACTTAATAGTCATGAATTTTTTGTGTTGTAAAAGTAGCTGCTGCAAAGCAACTATTCAAAATATTATGAAAAATTTAAATTAAAATTTTCATGAAATTACAAACAAGAACAAATTTATTTGATTCCTTTTAGTTTGGAGATCTCTAAAATGATAATATTGCACATGTACACACACTCTCACATTTTGTAGACATTGTCTGACCTCAAGCGTGGTTGTGAAATTTCCAGACAAAGCAAATTTCAAATGTGAGCTAGCATTCAAGCAAATAACTAGCACTTTAATAGAATACCAAAGCTTTAGAGTACTCATTTGCCATATTTTATTTACATGCAAAGTTAGTTGTTTCTGTAGTATTCATAAATAAATGTATCAAACCTACTGCTACAGGTTTAAAGAAGAAGCAGGGAGAATACCTGGCAAGATGCTTCTATCAGATAGAATAAATAGTTCATTGTACAATCACAAATACAGAAAAAGCTAAAGCATTATGTATTATTGTGACTATAATAAAATTTATTCTGTTCACTATAAATGAATTAATAATCTGAAGTGATTTTAGTATTTGATGTGTGCTAAACACTTGAGATCATGGAGACCTTTTCTTCTGTCATTCTTTGCCATGTAGTACAACTAGACAAGAGTTTTAAACACTTACTACTAAGTTCATGACATAGTCTGGAAATAATATATTGGTATAAGCACAAAGGGTAATAAAGTCTCAGTTTTTGCACTCTAAGGACATCTTCCACATAGTCCATTGTGCCACAGGAAGCATTGCCCAAGATCCTACACCCACTATCCTCCCCGCACACCTCCCCAGAAATGCAGGAAGACTTAAGAGGTGCATGTAAAACTGTAAAAACATATCATTCATAGTAAAGAGAGGCAACTGAACTCCTGAAATATTTCCCAATAGTGATCTAGAAATGGGATATTATAATAAATATTATTTCAAATGGAAATTTTTTTTATGTTGAAAGTATTTTCTACTTGAGACATATAAAAACTTTAGTTCCATGGTTAAAAGCTTTAATAAAAAAAAGCTTTTATAAATAAAGCATCATTGGTGACTGCCTTTGGACATTATAATATTTTTCAGATATATTATAAATTGTTGTCACAATTTATTGCCACCAATCCACTTGTTTCAATTTTCTACAGGCAAAACAGAATGAACTATTAATGGCAACAATGGAGTATTAGCTAGCAAGCCTTGACTATGGTAAGGTAGATTGTTTTATGTCTCATAATGACTTAGTTTTTAACTAATTTGGAGTGCTTGTCGAAAAGTATTTGGAACATTATTAAAGGGTAACAAAGTTAGTGGTCTTAAGCATAGCATCCCTAACTGGGCATCAATTTTGTATTGCTAAGAAATGCTTTTGTCTCCTATTCCTGCAAATATTACCAAATTGCTTGTCACATTCAGAAGTACAGAATGAATCACTTGTAGAGAAAACCTCAGGTGAATTCTTAAAACAAGTTTATTATCAAAAGTCATTTGTCTTATTTTAAGAATGAATTCTCAACGTTAAATCTTAACACAAAAAGCAACTAATTATTTTTCCAGTTTCTATATACAGTCATCCCTATGTATCTGCAGAAGATTACTTCTAGGACCGCTGAGGATACCAACATCTGCGGTCACACAGGATCTTTACATAAAATGTGTACTGATTGCATACAACTTATGCACATTCTGCCATATACTATAAATCATATCTAGATCAGTTATAATACTAAATCAATGTAAATGCTATCCAAATAATTACTGTGCCATATTGTTTAGGGAATAATTAACATATTATTTAGGAAATAAAAATATGTACCAGTTCAGTCCAGATGCAACTTTTTTTTCAAGTATTACATTGGTCAAAAAAATTCTCCGATGTAAAATTCATAGATACAAAGGGCTAATTACAAGTGTATGATTCAGTTGATGTTCTCATAATTGGTTAGTATAAAAAGCAATGAGATTATACTATCAAATTAATATTCATACTAATGATTAATTAAGGTTTGAAGTCTGAAACAATAATTTATAATAATAATAAATATTTTCATTCTTTATATATTTTTGAAGTCCCAGAGATGGAAACCAGGACTGCAAGGTCAGTGCTCTACTCTTTAGCTACATTCCTGTCCTCATTCTTCTCCTTGAAGAATTAATTTTTAAGCATGCCATTGGTACTTTGATTAAATTAATGGATATATTTTTTGCACAGCACTTTCATATCAGTGTAGAACTGAAAAATCTTAAGTTAAACCATGGTATGTTGGGAACCATTTTGTAGGACCTATCAAGCAGATAAAGGATCTGGATGACTCAGTTTATATAGGTTCACTCAAATATTTGTCGTTGGACTTTAATTTTTTTTAACATTTAATACTATTTTGGTATAATGAGATCAATTATAGTATTGATAAAATCATATTTATTAATATATTAGAGACAGGACGAGAAGCAATGAAAACAGTGGAGTAACTAACATTAAAAATGTAAGCAAATACAGTGAAAATTATAACGGAGTTGTGGAAATGATTAATTTAAATAACTACTACTATTTTGGTCAGCTATGACCAAATAGGGGTTCACTCTTCCGGGGTTTAATTCCACAGACACCCAGCTCTGTAGCTCTGGTCCTGGGGAGAGGCAGAACACCATGCCGGAAGGGTGTGGTGGAGGAAAGCACCTCAGGACAGGGCAAGGAAAAAAGAGAGAGAAAGCTCCACTCACCGGAGACAAACCAGAGGCATGCCTCCAGTGACCTACCTCCTCCAGCCACACCCTGGCTGCCTAGTTCACCATCCAGTTAGTACATATTTGTTGATTAATCCACAAATTAGGTTATACCTCCCATAATTTAATCATTTCGCCTCTGAAAATTTTATCATTGTCTAATATGAGAGATTTTGGGGAATCTTTCATATCTAAACTGTAAGAGTTGCCTTAAAGTTAAAAATTATAATCAGAGATAGAACAATAAGTCTCTCTTGACTTTTATTCCAACTGAGGATGATTTAAGTTTCTATGATGAAAAATCTAGTATACAGATGCTCTTCATATTACAATGGAGACATGTGTTGATTAATACAGGATAAGTTTAAAATGCATTTACTATATCTCATCTACTTAACATCCTGGTTTAGCAGCAGTGCATGCTGTAGAGTGTTGGATGATTATCCTCTTGACTGTGTGGCTCACAGGTAGCCTTGGCTTAGGACTGTGTCCAGCACTGTGAGGGTCATTACTGCATATCACTTGACTAGGAAGAGATCAAAATTCAAAATTTGAAATGTGGTTTCTATTGAATGCATAGCACTTTCATATCACTATAGAGCTGAGAAATCTTGTAGAACCAGGTTATAATGGACCATTTGGTAGTGTCTTTCAAATAGATGAAGTCTCTGGGTAACTCAGTCTACACAGGTTCACTCAATTGTTTTCCCTCAACAGACACAATCTTTTGTGAAAAAGATTCATTTTCTGAATCAAATTGTAGATCACACGAATGTTTTTAAACCTCATTTGTTAAATTTGTTAAATTGGTATTTTGGTCAGTGCTGCTACTGATAACAAAAATATGTAAATCTTGTTTATTGTCCTTATGCCATTTGAGGGAAATAGTTGTCTATTATCTGGAAAGAAAAAAAAAAAAGAAGAAATCTTGATTAAAAAACCTGACAAAATTTCTTTAGAAATTTAGAAATATTTCCAGTTCTTGGAAATAAGAGGATTTGAGATGAAGACAAGTGATTATTGTCACATTTGGTTCCTGGACAGATTCCATTAGTCAGCCTACACAACCCAACCTACACATTACACTTGGCATCAAATGTCAGGACAGGCTGTGACAACAAACTGACACTTGGGAGCATAACTAATTTTGGCACTGCAAGCCACGATTTGGGGCTCCAACAAAAATATAACAGCTGAATAAATCAGCCACTTGTTTTGGGAAGAGGTCCTACACAGAGAAGCACTTTGAAGTGAAAGATGCATAGGAAGAAAAGTATTATCAATGTCTGAAGGAAAAATCTCTGTAGAATCAGTTGGTCAATCACTAATTTTGATGGACTCTAGAAATGATCAGATTGTCAATTGTGGAAAGACAGGAGTCATGGGCATTCAAGATTATTTCTTCTCTCTTCCCTAAGCAGACTCTCAGTCAATACTTCATATAGCAACTGTTCATTTGCAGGAGAGATTATTAGTTCTGCAAACTTGACTGAAGTGCTCTGATTTTTAAGAAGCTCACATTACAAGGGCAAAAATGGGCTACTGTTGTGGGTTTCTAGTTTAGGACATTCAGAAATTTCAGTAATATGTGACCCAAGATCTGATCATTTGTTTCTTTTAATTGATGCTATGATCCCCAAATTATTATTTTACCACATTCATTGATTATATATCAGTGATTTAGCAGTATCTTCTATAATTCTTTTTGTTGAGATTTACTTGGACTTTTTATGACTCACAGAGTATAAATGTCCACAGTTTTGAAGCATTCAAGCCAAAAAGAGTCTCATGAATCACATAATTCAACTTGTTAATTTTTGATTGGTGATATTATAATTCAGAAAATTTAAGTGATTTTTATTATTAGTAATAATTATATATGAAATTATAATTACATAATTTATAATTATATGTAAAATACATATGTAACATGTAATAATTATGTAAAATTAATAATTTAATAATTATTAGTATTGTTGCTAACTCTAAAACCAATCTTCTAATTCCCAAATTATTCTTTTCATACTCTAAAAGTGTTTTTTACACTCCTGAACTTTCTTTTTTTATATCACAGACCTAGTTATATATTTTGTTTTTAGATTCATATGTGTACTTTTAAAGTTAATTATCAACATTAAGGCTTTTACGATGCACCAGGTACAGTGATAAGTACTTTACATGCAATAACTTAAACAGTATTTGATGGAAATTTCACAAAGATAAAAGGGAAGGGGTGTGTAGTGAAATTTCACTATCTGCCAAACACTATATATCCACCAGACCACACTTTATAAGGGCAACCCTACTGCAAAAAAAGCTACCCTAGATTGGAAATGATAGTATGTTAGTCATCTTACAAAGAGTCTCGTTTGATTTCTGTAAAATATTCTTGATTTTGCCCCCAGAAATAAAATTGCATAAGAAAAAAGCTAAGACTATTAAATTTTAACTGTGGTCTACTATCCAAACTCAGCCCCACACCAACACTTTCATATGTATTGTCTATTCTAAACATATATATATTTTCCATTCTGTCAGGTTCATTTTCTCATTATTTTCAAATTGCCTGTGCACATTGTGTTCATTTGTGTGGGATATTATTGCAGATAGAATTCCTACCTTTCCTCCATCTATTTCTTCCAATAGCCTAAAACCACCATGGATTTGGTGTTACCATAAACATAACGCATCTTCATAAAGACTTGCTAAGTCTTTGAGCATACATAAATTACCCTCAACAAACAGATGGGTAGACCCATTCTGGAACTGCGATAGCATTTGTCTCTGACATTAGTTACAGAGACAGAATCCCACCTTGGATCAGCTCTCTGTCATCAGGCTGCTCCAGAGAAATAGATCCAATAACCATGTATGCACATTTGTATTACCAAAGTTGTTTGAAGGAGTTCACCTACATGATTATAGTGGGTGGTCAACAGGATGGATATTCGGACAAGAAATAGGAAGTCATTGGTCTGAAATACCTGGAACAGTCTTGCAGGCTGATACTCAAAGCAGGATTTTTATATTACAGTCTTTAGTCAGAATTCATACTTTTCCGGGAAACCTCAACTTTTATTTTTTCTCTTAAGACCTTCAACTGTTTGGATAAGGATGCATGCACATTATCCAGGATTTTTCTTTTAATTGAAGTCTACTGATTGTAGATATGAATCACACGTACAAAACATCTTCACAGTAACTTCTAGACAAGTGTTTGATCAACATTGAACCTTATAAGTCCAGCCAAGTTGACATAAATTTAACTATCACAAACTCCATAGATTTCAGCAAATATTAGCACTTTGACCAAAGTACAGTGTAGAAATGAGGATTTGAGTATGACTAATATTCTGCCAGTACTGTGACTTGTGTGTGAACCATAAGAAACCTAGTAAATCCTAGCCACTGGTCTCTGTCCACAATCAGGTCCAGCCTATACTGAGAAGCCAACACTACCTTCAGAGCTTAAGAACTTGCATAAGGGTTGTGAGTTTTAGTGTTGAGAAACTAAATAGTTTTCCATGTCAAGAATAAATGGAAAACACATTTAATGGCTAATACTGACATTTGTAATAAGAGAGAAGGAAACTCTCCATAGTCTTTTGAGAATCTAACCATTTTCATTTTTCATCAGGAAGTGCCCTGTGAAAATTTTATGCTTCCAAAGTACTCTTGATCTTTAGAAAGGTAGCTGCTATTTTTAAAGTATTCCTAAGTGTGGCTGGAGTGGTGGCTGTGTGGTTATGGCGCTTGCCTGGCATGCATGAATATGCGAGTTCAAACCCCAGCACCACGTATACAACAAAATGGCTGAGGAATGAAAGTCACATGAAAAACTAAATAAAACTTCCTTCTCTCTTTCTCTCTCTCACTCATTGTCCCCTCTTTCTTTAAAAAAATAATCCTAAGAGCTTAATAAGGTCTAGTGTATTTCCTAACCTTTTATTTAATATCAAATACAATGTTTATTACATTGAGTATAGCACTTAAGGAATGATTTCTTACGAACAAATCCTGGATTTATATCATAAAAGATGTTCATGATATTGCAGTACCTGTTTTTAACAAGTAGAATGTGATTAGGAAAATAAAATTAATTCAGTTCTTTATTGGACAAAAATTGGGGTTGAAATATGCCCTGCTACTGACCACCCTTTGCATACATTCTTAAAAAGCATGCCAGAGTGACATCCCACAAATTAATCACTCAAGTGAATGAGCCTATTGCAGAAAACACTTCTGTTATCAAAACATACAGTAGATATGTTAATAGCTAAAATCTACGCTAACAAAAGTTACATTTATGAAAGTATTCATGAAATGAACATTTCCAGAAAGTGCTGCATTTGTGTTGATACAGACTATTGTTAAGGATTAACATTGGATTGCAAAATAAGTTTATAAAGTAATTAGTGCAAGGTAAAAAGGCAGTTATAAAAACTGAGTGTAGAACTAGAAAGTGCTTAACTTAGTTATTGCAACCTAAAATTAACTTTATTTAGAAAACAAAAAATCCGAATCTATATTTTTCACTAAGATAACTGATATTGTAAAGCAAATAAAATAGCTTCCAAGAGCAGTATCTCTTCATTGTCATGCATAAATGATGACTCAAAAGTCAGTAGCTATTTGACATTCTCTGTACGTCTTCATGATGGCAGATTTGAACTTACTGAATGTCTGTTTTTAGTAAGATTGTAGGAGCAAAATTCTTTTTCATAATTTTTCGAGTGTCCCATTGCTCTTTTCATTTATTTTCAATATAGAATAAAAACAGCATATGGGTTCTAGCAAATCCCATGAAGGGCATATTTAAAAAAAAAATCTTAATGACTCTTTATTCACATGGATTAGGTAAATCGTCACAAAAAGACATTAGTATCATATTTTGGCTGACAACACAGATTTCAGCCTCACGGACACATCCCTGTCTCTGCTTTGATTGTGAGAAGGAAGTTAGAGGTAGTTTTATAGATGACCCAAAATGAAGAACAACTCTGGACTTCTTTGCTACCATAGAGGGAGTGTAGGCCAGAATTTTTGCAGAGTAGTTTTTTCTTTGGACTTTCATTTCCTTACTGCCATTGGAAACTTTCTATCATGCTTTCAGTTAAATTTTTTCTTTTATTTAAAGAATAGCTTAGCAAGAAGAGTGTTCTTTTCTTCCAGTTTAGAAAGTATTCATTTTCCTGGAAGGCAGAATAATACAGCCTTAATGCATATGTTCCCCTGAACATATTTTATGCACATTTTTATACTTGTGGTGGTAATGAATCACACACACAACACTGACCCATATTCTTTGCGATTTTCAATTACCAATTTGAATTACACATGTTGAGCTTGCTGGTATTGGCCAGTTGCCTCAGGGAATAATTGTTGAAACACAATTTAAAACATTGACTCTCAAGAGTCACAGTCTCTAAGGATAGCAAATATTGTTTATATCAAAATCTGTTTTGTGTTTCAGTGTAAAATACCAAAAATTCTAAAACTGAGCTTTCTTAAAACCATGCTATTTGACTCAAGAAATGCTGTTTTTGGTGTATGATCAATATGGAGAAAACAGATTGTTCCTTTTTTATTTTTATTGTGTACTTGTTAATCTATTTCTAAAGGTATTATGCTAATTTTAACACTACTCTTCACATTCAGAATCCAAATTGCACATTTTCAAGTTTCTCTTTTTTTCAAATTGTAATCTGTTAATTACTTGTTTAATGGAGTGTGTAATTACCTACTTTAAGTTAGGAAACTGTTTCCATTTCAAAGAGAGAAACCTATTTTAGAAATGAAAGAATATAAATGTAATCCTTTCTGATACAGAATATAACTCTTTAGTTCCCTTAATGGTTCTAAGTGAGAAAATGAGATTGAAAAACAACTCATTATATTTTCTCTTTATGTCTTTGAGCATACCACATCAAACCTAGGTAAAATTTATGACAAAGATAGCAAGTTGTCATTTAACTACGCATTTTCAAAGTAATTTTACTCTTCATTCACGCCATTTAAACAGCTAAACCCCAGAGAAGAAAGACAACAAGTTATTAATGAGATATATTTTAAAGGGTTTTCTTTTCAAATACTTGGCTAGTGCAGAAAATAAAATCATAAAAGACACTAAATGAGGGGATAAGATATAAGAGTAGTTGGATAATTTAGGAAAGACCATAAATAATAAATAAAATTGAATTCTACTTTTATACATAGCTGTTGTGGTTTATAAGGATTATTTATTTCTATCTAGGCAGCAACAAATGTAAGGTATAATCATGATGCCTTTGGTCTCTTACGGAGAAACTGAGCCTTCCAGTTGTGAAATAAAACTGCTCATTGTCAGGCTGGAGCAGTGGCTGGGAGGTTACTGCACTTGACCGGCATGTGCGAGTACGTGAGTTCAAACTCCAGCACCACATACACAACGAAGTGTCCATGGAATGAAATTCACATGAAAAACTAAATAAAAATTGCTTCTCTCTTTCTCTTTCTCACTGCCCCCTCTTTTTTAAATTTATTAAGAAATTGAGTTATTGTACAATCATAAATGCATGTAAAGTAACAATATGATATGCATGTATTCTTTTTTAACAAAAATATTATACATATATAGATAGATATAGATATAAATTCTGAAAATTAGATTTACCTCAAAGAGCCCCCCCCAATTAGTCACCCTTATCTCTCCCTTCCCCTTCTCAAAACATCTCTAAAAATGTATTAGGTTGTGTGACATAACACCTTATCTGGATTTAAAACATGAAACTAGACCTCCTTTCTCCCTGGCCAGGGTCTAGCTCCAGCCTCCACAAAAGAGTGAAGACATTCGACCCTTGGTACTCTGGGTTAAGCTGATTTTACTCAGCATAATTTCTTCCATAGCCATCCATTTACCTTCAAAGGCTGCAATATCATTGTTTCTAATTGCTGTGTAAAATTCCATGGTATAAATGTACCACAGTTTTTGGATCCATTCATCCAGTGAGGGACATCTGGGTTGTTTCCATAATTTAGCTCTTGTAAATTGAACCACTATGAACATAGATTTTGCTGTGTTGCTGTAATGTGCTGATTCTAAATCCCCTGGAAAAATACCCAGGGGAGGAATAGTAGGATCATATGGTGGATTCATCCCTAGTTTTTTGAGGATTCTCCACACTGCTTTCCAGAGGGGCTGTACCAGTCTGCAGTTCCACCAACAGTGTGCTAGTGTGCCTATCTCTGCACAACCCCTCCAGCATCTCTTTTTATTTATTTTCTTCATTTTTGCCAATCTGACTGGTGTGAGGTGATATCTTAACTGCCCCCTTTTTCTTAAAAAAAAAAAATTGGTCATTGTCACTCAACCACGGAGTGGTTCAAGCTACATGCTCCAGGCGATCACCTCCACAGTAAATGCTAACTACTTTAATAAAAATAATTGGAGTCATTTAACTGTAAAATATAAAAGAAAATGCACTTATTTAAGATATTTTGAAGATTACTCTTGATTCTTTGGGTAGTATACAGTGTTGGGAGTTGGAAATCAATCAGAAGAACTCTTGATACCCAAATCTCTACATTGAGTAGGAAGAGAAACACCATACTAGGACTTTCCTTTTTATGAAAAATACAAATATTAAGCCAGATTATGGAACACCAAACTTTCTAATACCTTAAAAGCAGAGACAAAAATGACTATAATGATCAGATTCAACTGTCTGGATACAATTAAAAGTTTAAAATAATCTAAAGGGGCATTTATTCCAGAAAAAAATTATCAACATGAGGCTTGTGGCAATTTTCTATTTCCCTCCCTCTAATTCTGCAGTTGCCGTGAAAGTCAATAGACCTCGAATGTAGAGAAACCCACCATTCTGGCAGCCAACAGAGGGAGGAAGAAGAAAGGTTCTGCTCCTTCAAATCTTCATTTTCAGAGGATTGATATTAATTAACTTATCTGGTATTTCCCTAGGAGGCTATAATACAAGGATGTCTTTGTTTAAACTGAGTCGAAGCTCACCCAAAACAAAAGGCCTTTTTCCCAGGAGTTGTGTGTGAAGTATCATAACTGCTTACCTTCAAATGCTACCGAAGGAAGGAAGTGGGGTCATTGATGAGTTAACCAAAAAAACTTAAAAGTAAAATCTTGAGAATCAGACCACAGATATTTTTAAAAATTTTCATTTATTCCTGTGAATCTAGCAGCACATGGGCATGCATAGGTATCTATACATGCTTAGGGCAAAAAAATCCTTGAGATCTTCAGCTATTACCTCTGCCCATCCTTGAGGCTCTAAGACAGAAAATGGACACCAAGATTGAAAGATTTCCTAAAGAAATATCTGACCAATAATTAGCTGACCAATATACTAGCTAAACGATGACTTCATTAACTGCATACTACAAAGAATTTAGATCTTAACGAGTTCAAACATCAAAGAAAAAAAGAATATGAACAAAATGATTACAAAATGCAACAACAACAAAACCTGGTGAAAGCAGAGAAACTGGTGTACAGAGCTGTCTCATTAAATTCTTCAACACGCTTAGCTTTTGACATGAAAATAAGAAACATGGATCATAAGTAAGAAAAAAGCCATCAGTAGAAATTATTTGTGAGGGTTATGTATGTTGGAATTACTGAACAAATACCATGAATAAGTTATTTTTGCGAGTGAGGTAAGGGACAAAGGGGTTGGGGATTGTATCTAGGACCTTGTATGTGCCAGGTAGACACTCCACTACTGAGCTACATACAGCCCAAGTTTTAAGTAAGCTTTGAAAGCTACATCCTCTTTGATCCTGAGCACCACAAAATAAATAAATAAATAAATAAATAAATATTCTAAGAACTAAAAAATATCACGCATGAAATAATAATATATGAAAATATCATCTTATCAATTAGAGGCTTGCAATAATAACATAGACATTATAAAAAAGAAAAAATAGAAATTCTGGAATTATAAAATATATTAACAAAATTAAATATTTCTTATGGTGGAAACAGCAATTTTGATCAGAAGAAGAAAGATTCTACAAATCTGAAGGTATATTTAATTGAGATTATCCACTCCACAAAATACAGCTGGAAAAAAAAGCCAGGAAAAAATGAGAAAATTCTGACTGATGTATGAGATATCATCAACTATAGCAACGTCTTCATGATGTGAGACCAGTAGAAGTGAAGAAAAGAAAAGGAGAGAAAGAATATTTTAAAAATTAATGGTTGAAAATTTTGATTTTAAAATAATTCAATTATTTTAAAATAATTGACACATATAAGCTCATTAAATATTGTAAAAGTTTATACTCATAGAGACCCAAACCTAAACATTTCATAATCTAACTGTTGAAAGGAAGGATAAGACTCTTACAAGCAGCACAAAAGACCCATCACATGTGGGGATCCTCAATATGATTAACAGCTGATATTTCATCACAACCATGGAGTTCAGGAGGCAGTCAGAAGCCATACTCAAAATAAAAGAAAAAGACAATCAACCAAGAACTCTAAGTCCACAAAAATATTCTTAACAAATGAAGAAACTAAGGCATTACATGATAGACCAATATTGACTATTCACTTAGCCAAACTAAAATGGTAAAGCAAATGCTGCAGGTTAAGAAAAAAGGACAATAATCAGAAACTTGAAACCATATCTAGAAAGTAAATAAATCATTAAAGAGAATTATTTGTACAGATAATTATAAAAGATAGTATTAAAATATTTTTCTTTGTAATACTTTCCCTCCTTAATAAAATGATACTTATAAAATTGTGTTTATAGCTTCATGCAATGGATAGAGCTTCAATTTTTAAATAAATAACAAACTTTATTGAAATCAAAATTGAAATCATTAAAAAGGGATATTTGGAACATTAAAAGATATGTGTAGATTGAACAAGATACTCTTATTAAACAATGAGCAAAAGAACAAATCACGATGAATATTTTAAAATATTTTCAGATTTATGAAAACGAAAGCATGATATATCAAAACTTATGGGATGTAGCAAAAGCAGCTCTCAGGGAAATTAATAGCTGTAAATGCTTATATTTAAAAACATAAACCTCAAAAAGATAACAAAATATTTCACCTTAAGAATCTAGAACCAGCAGACCAAACTAACATAAAGCAGCCAGTAAGAATATAAGTGTAAGACCTTAAGTTAAAAGAATAGAGTGGAAGTAAATGGAATAGAAACCAAAATGGTAGTCCCCTATTATCCATTGGAGGAATGTAGCAAGATTCCCAATGCATGCCTGAAACCAGGGGTAGTATTGAACCTTATACAGGAAGAGATTAATTATAACTAAAAATACAATAGAATGGTTATAAGAATATTCTCTAATAAAAGTTGTGTGGATGAGGTCTCTTTGTCATGAAATATCTTCTTGTACTGTGTTCACATTTCTGCTCATGGTGATATGAGATGATAGAATGCCTATGGGATAAGATGAAGTAAAGTGAATGACAGGCATTGAGAAAGCACTAGGTTCCTATTGACTATGATGATCCCTATCTTATGCCTTCACACAGATTCAGGGCTGTTTGGTGCAACATATTCCAATGAATCAGAACACATTTTCTGTTCATGTCTTCTGCCCACAAACTGATTATCTTTTCCATCTTGTGTAAGCATTTACCACACACTGTGACATTAAATTTTGCGGGTTAAGGTTTGAGAGCAAAAGTAACCCATTTTTTTCTTTCACAATTTCATTAACAGAAGATTCAATCTTACCTAGATCTTAGGAACCTCAGCATATATTTTTTTAATTTTCTTATTCAGTGGAGAAATTTCTCCTTTTTATTTATAGGAAGAATTTAATACTTTGTAATATTGTTAACAATAAATTGTTAGCAATAAATCCATACATACACTCAGCAATTTCACTTCTATATATATAATCAAAAGAATTGAAAAAACACATTCATATGAAAACTGGTACACAAATGTCCACAGTGGAACTATTCATGATTATTTAAAAAAAATGGAAAAAGTCCAAATATTCATCAACTGAAGAGCTGATAAACACACAATTCAAAATTATTTGATTACAAAACATGAAGAAGAGTTAGATTCTCCACCATGGGTGAATCTTAAAAGCATTACTTTAAGTGAAAGAAGTCAACAAAGAAAGGCTACATGTATTTTTATTTGTAGTATATCAAATTTCCAGAATAGACAAATGCATAGAAATAAAAACAATTTAGGGGTTTTCAGGGGTTGCAAAACCTAGGAAATGATCACTGTCTGCTAATGGGTATGAGATTTCTTTTTTAGTGATCAAAGTACCGTAACAGGATAGTAGTTAAGGTGTAAAACTTATGAATTTAATAAAACCCATTAAGCAGTGCATTCTAAAGGGTAAATTTTGTGGTATATGAATTATATTTCAGTTAATAAACAAAAAAAAACTAAACAAAAGTTCACTATTAACTATCTATCTCTTCTTGGGTGAAATTAGACAACAACAACAAAAAAACCCTGGAATTTAGACAACATTTCAAGTGCCTTTGGGAGAAAATTACAAGAACATTTTTTTTCATTTGAACCTCTCATGATGCATATATTTATGATATATTTATTTCCTCTTACTACGCTAATTTTCTGATATTTTGTTCAGAATTTATTGAAGTGATTCTTCTCTTGTGAACATGTAACTTTAAAAAACAAAGATGATGATTTTGACATACAAAGTTTGTATTACAGGTCAGGTTTTTTTTTAGTACCAAATCAAAGTACATAAAATTTTATTTTGATTAACAATTAATAGTCACAAAGTCTATTATAGAAAGATCAAAGTTTTTGTGTTTTAGCAAATTTTTTTTGTTGAAGCTGATCATATTGCCTATTTCAAACATTGCATTTTGGTAGAATGTTTGTAATGAATGTTGTACTCATTGAGAATCTCAATAACTTTCCATAATGTGGTTGATTTATGACAGATTATGAAGCACAGACACATGCTGTATTAAATAAATTATGTTTTACTTTGATAATTTGTTTTGATATGATTCTATTATCTACTCAATTTATATATCCATTTATTATGTATTTTTGTAATTTGATCTCATCTTTTCAATTTCCTTTTATTTTCAGGTATTTTTTTTTCACCAGCATTACTGTATTCCACACAGAAGACTGTGATAAAAAGAGCTGTTATTCCCTGAAAGTTAATAAATGCACATATTTTTAAAAACTGTTATTTTTTTAAAAATCATTAATTACATTATTCTAATGTAAGCTAAATATATCTTATGGAAAGAATATTAATATGCTTCCTCATCCAAATTTATATTTAACAAATGTGAAGCCCAAAGTATTATTTGATATTGTTTAATATTCTATTCCATGGATAGCAAATATTTTTTTATAAAATAAAGTAATTTATTTTTTTATTTATTCAACATACTCTTACATACTGGAGAGACTCGTTGTTCCATAACCATGCATACATGGATATTGACGTAAGTTAAGGTCATTCCTAGTTCAGGACCTCCCCATTTGTCCACTCCCTCTCCTGACTCCTCTGCATTATCTCCATGTTATAGATAGAAAGAAGCATATACATGTATATTAATTTTGAAATTTCTGAATTTCTCTGGCTGTGTTTGTACAGTTGGGCTTCTCATGGGAATCGAGAGTTCCCAGTAGCATTGATAACCTCGTAATGTCATCTTTTTCTCTTTTCTTCCCTCCCTTCTCCCCCGCACCTTCATAGCTATGGTTCCCCATGATTATGTGAGAATTCACCTATGTTGAGTTTACTTTTGAGTTTAGCTAACTTTTGATCTGTCTTAGATTTTATTCTAGCTTCTACACATGAGTCTGAGTTTGTGATATTTCACTCAGCATCATTTTTTCCATCTCCATCCATTTGGCTGCAAATGTCATGATATCATTCTCTCTAATAGCAGAGAGAACTCCATTGTATATATACACCATGGCTTTTGAATCCACTCATTCAGTGAGGGGCATCTGGGTTGGCTCCATAGTTCAGCTATTGTAAATTAAGCTGATATAAAAGTTGATGTAGCTGTCTCTGTGGTATGCCAATTTTGGCTTTTTGGGAAAATACCCAGGAGTAGGATAACTGTATCATAAGCTGGATGGATCCAAACCTAATTCTTTGAGGAGTCTCCACACGACTTTCCAGAGTGGCTATACAAGTTTAGCAAAGATATTTTTATATGTCAAAGTGATAAACACAAATATGCCACTGTGTTTTCACACTTAAAGTCAGTTTATTGTGTTTTACACATTTCTAAGCAAATCCTTAAATATGTATTTAAACTTTATTAATAAAACATGTCTTGCTAGGTCATGTCGGTCATTCACATATTAACAGCTAGACAACTTCCTAATGAGTGAACCAATTTAATCATTACAATGATTGAAAGGACTGAAAGAACGATTTGTGAGTGAGATATTTCCATTCTTTCTGCCTATGAATGAATAAGTAGCAATGCATTTCTCAGAGTCCAACCATCTTAATTGTTAAAAAGGATCAACTATCTATGTGTGTTATTTTTCAACATATCATGTGTAATGCAAAAATTATTTTCATATAATTCTAAATAATTAAGAGGAAATGTAGTCTGATTTCAAGTTTGTGACTTAGGCTTTGAGTAAGAGTTTAGGTAGTCAGATAACTTGTTCTGTACCTTTCCACTTCTTCTTTGGGTTTTCTTTGGCAAGATGCTACATTTCCTATTTCCTTTCTTTATTTAGATATCATAAATAAGAATGAAATACATTCTAATATCTCTAATAAAAAGTTTTATCTAATATGTGTGTATGTAAGGTGCTACTATATAGAAAATATCTCATTGGGCTAAACTCCATCATTCAGCCATTAAACCACTGCAAACACATTTGAAGGGTTAAAGAAAACCAAAAATTAAATTATGAAAAGATTTTTGATTTCTCACAAGTTTTAACGTATACTCTCAGAAGACCCCATTATATCTTGTATTAAGATAACTCAATAAAAATGTAAACTAATAAAAACAACTGAAGTAATGTCTAGCTTCAATCATGAAACAAATTACTGATCATTTTGTTTTCCAGCATTACAGTATGGAAAATTCTAGGATTTTTTTCATAGTATCAAATATATTCTAAAAATGGTGGAAACTTGAATAAAAGACGTGTAATCTGTAGCAATGATTTCTAACTTTCTATAGAATGTGTATGTTTTGTGTCCATTGTTAGCTACCTTTAGAAAATTTTCCTTCAAAATCTCAAAATCCTGAAATAAAGCTCAATGCTATTCTTTGCTTTTTATTAGTTCTTATACTGAATTGGAGATGTGTTTACAATATTTTTATTTTGTATGCACTTTCCCTATTTTGTCATATCAAGGATAAGAAGAATATTTCCATGAAGGGTTATTTTTTGAATTAGTTAAGCTATACTCTTATAAGGAAAATATTTGTCTATTATATAATATACTTTGTCCTTCCTAATATGTTTCTACTTTTAAAACTCATTTTACTATACCAGCAGGTATTGGATGCCCTTATTTTTTTATAATAAATACTTTCACTAATAGAATAAAAATTAAAACATATAAAAAGGCATAATTTAATTGATTACTGTATCTGCCAATTGTTTTAAATTTTTATTATACATTAAAAAGTACCAGACAGAAGCTAAAGTGGTTGCTCAGTGGTTATGGCATTTGCCTGGCATGCGTGAGGATCAAACCCCTTCACCATGTACCCCACAAAGAGTTGAAGCAATGAAAGCCACATGAAAAATTAAATAAAATTGATTCTTTCTTTCTCTCTCACTGTCCTTCTCTCTTTATTAAAAAAAAAAGTGCCAGACACCAAATGAAGGAACAACATTGGTCTTGTCAAATAATAAACAAATGTGGACAAGCACAAAGGACTTTATTGAATACTGTTTCAATAAGGGAAGTCAAGGCAGTGGAATGGAGCAGGTTGACATTTGCAATTGGGGAATTCTACTGAAATAGGAAAAGTTCTGTGAATGCAAGATGTGCACAGTTAGGCACATCAAAGTATAAGCAAAAATGTTTGTATTGGCTTATTCTATCCTTACACTTTTGTTCTTGATTATTTGAAGATGAACCCCTCCTAGTTGTAAGACCATATTTATCAAACAAAAATTAAAATAAATAAATAAATAAAAACAAAACAAAAAAAGAGTTTGTCTTTTATAAGAGAGAATAAACAAGTCTAGAAAGAACTGGCTGTGGAAACAGAATGAGTGGCTGGGGTGATCAGATGGTTTTACCCTGAGGACAGCCTGCTGTCAGGAGGGCTGTCAAAAAGACTGTGCTGGCTAAGCTTGAGGGTTCATCAAAGTTCAGGAGCCTAGAAGAGGATCAAATTAGCCAAAGTTTGGTTAAAAAGCATTTTGTTCCAAATAATCAGTGGGTACAAATAATGCATTTAACTATGAGGCAGAAAGTGAGGATTTCAAAAATTTCTGTTTGGCCTTGACTTGAATAAACAAGAAATACATCTGTGAGTCTTACCCAAGTGATATGAGGAAGGATGTTTCTTAGCAATAAAAGGGTGGGGATATTTCTAAGCCAACACTGTTCCCAGCAGCAACAGATTGAGGCAAATTTGAATTTTATCAGCTGTTGTGTATGCCCTATACCATTAACATAGACCAGAGATGTTTGTGACTTTCTGTGCTCTCAAAATTTGTTGAATAATAATGAATTCACAACTATATCCATTCACTTTTAACTTGCCCAATATTCATGGTTCACTTGGTGTCAAGACTACGGCAATCATAGTTTCTTTTGCTCCATTGCAGTCCTAATTAAAAATATCCATAGTACTAAACTCACACATCATACTTTACACAATTGTACGTAGGTTACTAATCAGCCAAAGGCCTAACAGTGGGCATGAGGTTTAAAGAGGCAGAACTGAAAGCAAAGACAGAGCTGACTGAGATGGCAAAGAGCCACTTCAGGTAGGGTGTGGTGGCATTAGCCTAAAATTCCAGCAACTCAGGAGACTGAGGCAGCAGGATGGAAAGTTCAAAGGTAGCATCAGCAACTTAATAAGACCCTAAGCAACTTCGTGAGGTGCTGTCTCAAAATAAAAAAGGTTGAGGTTTGGTTGATGGTTAGATAAGTACCTCTGGGTTCAAACCCCAGTACCAGTAAGTAAATAAATAGATAGTCACTTTAGGTAGTCAGATAAGGCACAACTCAGTTGAGGAACTTGTTGGAGGCATGGAATTTGTTCAAGGTGCAGAAGTGCTCAAGGCAAGGCTAAGGTCCAATGGTAGGCAGTTTTAAGTGGACTATGTCAAGCAGTGAGATTAAGATGAGCCAAAGCCTGAGACAGTCAGGAGTTTGTCCCCTGTGGAGCTCATGATGCGTTTTTAAGATATTCTGATAAGGTGTCAGGTCAGTGTGTGTTGTCTTACACACTTCTCTTTTTATGTGCCCTGCTTTCATTTTTACATGTTGTACATGAGGGCGTTGCTGAATTCAGTCATCTAGTGTGTTTAATAGGCTGACGGCCCTGGTTTATCTCACATACATTTGATACAGCCATGCATCCTTGTGGTTCTGATTTAATTCAGTTAAGTCACAGGTGGTCATTCTTTTATTTTTTTATTCAGAAATTTATTTGTTGAACAATCAAACAAGCTTCTAAAGAAATAATATATAAATATATATATATACACATAAATTCTGAAAATTTGATTTACCCCCAAAAGCCCCCCACCAATTACTCAACCTTATCCCTCCCCTACCTTCTCAATACACCTTATCCGGATTTAAAACATGATAATAGACCTCCTGATTTATTTAATTATTAGTCTGTGCCTTATGATTTTGAAGTGCAACTGAAGGCTATTATTCAACCTCTGGTGGTTATCTACTTGCCCAGACAAGTTTCCAAGCCTTAACATTTACATTCAACATAGAGTAGCTCAGGGAAAACTGCTACTTTATAAAATGGAGTAACTCAGATTTAGGCACAGCCTGTTCTCCCCATCACTGTACTAATAGAACAACAATATATATATATATGTAAAATGCTGAAACCCAATAACTCTCCCCCTGGACCCCTAGTAGTTATAAGTTTATTTAAGATGCCCAAGACTTCCTTGGAGACTAAGAGACAAATATTGCAATCCAGTCCAATTTTCTAATTTTAATGACCATGGAAAAACAAATATCTTAGATTGAACTTTCCCATTCTTGCCTTAGTCTCACATGACCTAAATTTATTCAGGGCTTATAGTGTTTTCTACCAGGAAAATATTTTACTGAGGTCTCTTAAATTATATTTTTACCTTTATGTGAATTGCTTGTTCAGTATCTATAAATCAAGTTTATCTTATTCCCTAAGCAAGAACCATATAGTGAAAGCCATAACAAAGAATTGGTTGAACATTTACCATCCCTAGAAAATCAGAGAAATACGTTTAGTATGTTATGTTTAGTTTCTGTAGGAAAGACTCCAAAGCTTTCAAAGATAAGAGAAATACTTGATGCATGTCAAAAGTGTCAAGAATATGTGTTTTCCTTTTATTTAGTGTGTAAACCAACTATTTGTTACTATAAAAAATACCTGAAATAATCAACTTTTAAAGAGAGACACTTTATTTCAGCTCACAATTTAAGACGTTTTTCTCCATGCTTAATCATCATTGTTGCTTTTGGGCTTGTGACAAGGTAGCGGTTCATGATGGGAGACGGTGGCCAAGCAAAGCTGCTCATGTCCAGAGAGCAAAAGAAATAGAGAGAGATTGAGTTTCTACAACCCCCTACAAGGGCACACTTTCCATGACCTGAAAACTTGGCATTTGGCCCCATCTACCTCCCAATAGACCCAACCTAGAACTAAGACTTTAAGACAAGCACTGTTGGGGAACTTTCCAGATCCAAAATATAACATGTATTAACCAGTGAAATATTTTAGCATGTAGAGTTACTATATTTTAATTAAAATTAATCAACGGACATTCTTATACTGTACATCAATCTAATAAATTTGAAAGTGTGCTACAATTACAGTTTGTATACAAAATCAAATTAACAAGCTTTTAAAAGACTGAGCCAAGCCAATCTGTTGTCAACTGTGAATTCCTTTGTAACTTAAACTATTGACCATATCTCAACAGTGGAAAATTCTTAGCATCACCTTTGATGAATACAAATATTTTTGTCATTGTTGTTATTTGGATTTCTACATTCAAAGTCATTGGAAAGGTAAGTCAGGTCATTTGAGTTTATGGCATAAATAATTTGAAAAAACAAGATCAATTGTTCTACACAGACTGAACTGTGTCCATAAATTTCATATGCTGAATCCTAACCTCAAAAGTGGCTATATTTGAAGACTGGACTGTATAAAAGGTATTTAGTTTTAAATGAATTCATAAGGGTGACTTCTTGATACGATATCTATTATTCAAAGAGTGTCTTCGGGAGAAACAACACTGCCTCTTGAGGCACAGAAAAATAAGTTTTGTCCTTTAAGATGCCCAGATTGTAATTTTTTGTTTTAGCCTGGGAAGAATAACACAGCAGTTAAGAAAGAAAGATTGCAGTGGCATAGCATAGATTAAGTTCATTAATAGATAAACTATCACCATTAAATACTTATGAAACTTACCTTTCACAATTAATTAAAATTACCCAGAAAGACACCAATATTTACATGTGGTATAAGTATAGCATTTGCAATGGTTTTAATACATAGACCATTTGCATAATTTTTTAAAGAAGTAAATATTGTGGATTTAAGATGTTTGTAAGTATAAATGATTTTTTTTTCATAAACTGAAACATCTGTGCCTGCAACATCACCAGTCTACAATCAGAGAGTAATCAACACTAGTTTCAGTGCTTTGAAGAAAGGATATTTCAATTCATGGAAATTAAGTATGTCTGCAATAGTAAGGAAACTGCTGTTTGGGTTCAATATTTTGCATTTATGTAGATCGAGAACCAGTCTCTTGAGTATAAAACTGTAACATAACTTATAGCTTGAATTTTAATTAGTAAGTAAACTGCAGATGAGACAACATTCTTATATATATCCTGGAATATGTAGTTCATATAGAATGGGGTTACTTTGCTGTCCATGCATTTATGGACAGAAATATTATTATTTGGGTTACAAAGATAATAAGCACAGAAAATAAATTTGTATGAGAGAATCAAAAGCCAAAAGTATGCTAATGTATCATTAAATATAATGAAGAAATAGTAACTTTTTTAAAGCTTAAATGTTTATTATGTGCACAGGTATCATACATATGTGAATATATATATATGTATATATGTATAACAGCAATAGAAAAAGCCATATGTCTGCTACTATTAATAAAAGTGCTGATAAAATTAGAGCATTTATAGAAAAAGACACAGGGAGGTTGCCCAAAATAAACTTACATGAAGTAAGTTTCTTAAAATAAGAAAGAAGTGAAATTGTTCCTATTTCTCAGACAAATAAACATTCTTATAAAATACAAAAAAATATGTACAACTGAATTAGGGAATCTCTGATGAATTTGGTAGTCATGCCTCTGAGCCTTCAGACACTTAAAAAGTGTTCTGAACTGAGATTATAAAAAAGGAAGAATCTATATTTTAACTCTCTGTCTCAAAATTGAATAATAAATAGAAATTATTTTTATGTATAGAAAAAATAGGCAATATAGATCATTAAGTATACCTACTTAAGTCCACACACTGATGTATAAACAAGTAACAAAATAAAATTTCCTACACAACACAATTCTTACTTTATATTCTCTATATTGTGAATATTTTTTTGGAATCTGATATGCTTAATTGAAATTTATATGTATGTATGTATGCATGAATGCATTTATTTAAATTATATATATTTTCTGATTGAAATGTTCTGCATGCTCCAAAAATCTTTCTCTAGATAAATAAAAAAATATTGATAGTGACCTAAAAATTATGTTCTTCAAATATCATCCAAAAATGTGTGAAAGAGATGAGGTTTTATCATAGCATGATCATAAGATAAACTTTCAGTAGTAGTTGACACATAAACTGATTTTAAAGAGGTACTTAAAATGAATATATCAGCTAAGTTTGATTTTTTAATGGTTCCACATACACAAAGTCAATGTTAATTAACATGAATAAATATAAAATCCTTGTAAATAGCATGAGAATCTGCATCTTAGTTCTCTTGACCTGATAAACTGGATTCGGATGAAAGGATCATCCCTCTATATGAATAAAGAGGATTGAGACATTTCAAAACTTTCAACTTCAACTCTCCCACCACACCACACATAGACACAATTCTTGAATGCAGATTTCAGAGAACCCCAAATAACCATTGACATTAGAGGCTCTGGGTTGGGCCATGCCTTTGAAAAGGGATTAAAATTTTCAAAAAAATCTATAAAATATTGCATAAAGAATTTCTGCACATTAAATGCGTTTTTGAAATACACAAAATGAAAGAATTAACATCAACTTTAGAAAATTTAGGGTGGGCTGGTTTGTAAGAAAATGACCCACTTCAAAGTTATATATCTGCAAGATACCCATGCATTTTTTATATGATTGCCTTATAATATAGGTTTAAAGAAATCAATATGTGTATAAAGATAGAGAGTTATACATGAAACTATTCCAGAATATTAGCGGAGTTTAAATTGCGGTTGTAAAAATAATAATTTTGTTAGAGGCTGAATTTTTTACCCCACATCCAAATTCATCCTTCAAAATTTTAAGACTCAGTGCTTCAGAATGCTAGTATACTTGGAGAACTAGATTTTAAATAGTTAATTAAGGTTAAATGAGGTTATGAGTGGGCCTTAATACACATGACTTTTCAGTGATAGACCTGCAATGAAGTAAGTTAAAATGAGACCATTAGAATGTGACCTAATTCCATCTGAATGGAATCCTTTTAGAAAAAGAAACTCATGCAAAAGGAGATACCAGAGATGTGCACACATGGAGAAAATACCATGTAATGACAGTGAGAAGGCAGTCACCTGTAAGCCAAATAAGGCTCACAAGAAGTCAAATCTGCCATCTTAATATTTTTGACAATTTTGTGTTAAATTTTGGTTTATAATGAAGGCTTTGGGACAATGAACCATGGATTGGGAACTCATGTCTGCTCCCCATCACTTTCTAAGAGACAATGTCTTCTACACATTTCTCATACCCCAATACCGGACCCCTCACAGCCTTTCCTTTGCCAGCATGGTTACCAGGAACCTCACATTTCCACCAACCCCTAAGGGAGAGTCTTGGCATAGCAGGGTTGGGGGAGGAATATAAGCATCAAGCACACAACACTAAAGTATGTGTTTGTCAGGGACTGAAGTAGATCACCAATCCCATTTGGTATTGAATTTCATGGGGCTGATCCCACCTGTTCACATCCACATACCAAGTGTATTTTGGTATAGAGGTTGCAATCTTTGGGCATCCTTAATCTATACTGAATTGGAACAGCATGGTCTAGAAAAGAAAGATGTTTGCCTTAATTTTCCCTCCTGATAGCCATAGTCATTTCTCAACAATTATCATGAAAGAAGAGTCCTAAGTCAAAAATATTTGAGAAGATAATATTTCCATGGGGACACATTGAAAGAAAGCTTGATAATCATTCATTGCTGAACATATCAATACTTTTACTAGACCAAAGTGTGTTTCCATTAAGAATTTTATTCAAGTTGCAACCAGTTATATTCTCTAACTGCTTCCTCATTAACAAATACAGCCACTATTCTAGAATACAGCAGAGAAAAACAGCTACCAAACAAAAAAGACCATGTTTTCACTGAGTCTGTGCACTCATAAAATAGAAATAAGTGTATAAATAAGTGTCTATATAAAATATTGTTCTATCATATTACAGATGTGCTCCAAACTAGGTCATAAAGACCTTGAGTTTAACAGTAATTCTATTAGACACCACATGAATTTTCAGCCACAAAGTACAAGAGTAGATTTTATCAATTCTAAGTGACTGGTTTACTTCTAATTTGAATCCGTCATCTTGGCTCAACTTTATGTAAACTTTCCTTTGCCAAAACGTTACAAAAATTGTCATTTAAACTCTCTGAAATCTATTCCATATGGACCACTTGGCTATTGAGCTTTGGGACTCTGGGAATGACTATTTTATCATAATCCTCTTTCTTGAAGATTACTTTATTGCACAATATGAGAAACTTCAATGACTTAACTTTTAAACTGAAAGATGTCATGAGCTAAATAGGGCCAGGTTTGTTCTGTGTTTGTTATCTTCCGTGTTGTGCTTTTCCCACTTATTTCCTGAGCTGAAATTTCATATATATATATTTGAGGGGTAGGACTACTTGTTTACCTCCATACTTCTTTTCAGATATTTAAATTTTTTTAAGATAGGGAAAGAGAGAGAAAGAAACGATTTTATTTATTTTTCTATCTCGCGTTTGTTTCTCAGACACTTAGTTGTATATGTGGTGCTAGGGTTTGAACCCATATATTTGTGCATGCCAGGTAAGTACTCCAACCACTGAGCTGCTAATCTAGCCCTTCGAAATTTAAATCTTATGTCACTCCCTCTAGTCTTTGTCAATTTGAAAATGTTTCTATATCATCTCACAAAAACACCACAATGTATAATTATCAAATAATTTATTCTTATAAGTTTGGACACACACAAAAATGCCAAAATGTACAATTATCAAATCACTTATTCTTACAAATTTGGCAACAGAATCTGGGAAATGAGAATGGTCAAATTATGTGCATATACAAACATGGCATAAAGAATCTTATTATTATATATACTTATAATACATCAGTTAAAAAATTTTTAAGTTCATTTATTTCACTCACTTCTATTTGGGACAAAAAATAAAAGTACTCTCAAGGTATTTAAAAGAGAAAGCATTTGTAAGAAAATTGGAAGCATTAAAATGTACATACACACATAGAAAGTGAAAAGTTTGGGTTACCAAAATCAGTACTGTTTGTTACTAATGTTTAAATAATTAAGAATAAAAAAAAATTTCAGAAATCGTTGTGATCATGAAGAATAATGTAATTCTTCAGATAAGACACAGGAGCCATGGAAAAACATGTGTCCACAATTTGCTGAAGATTGTAAGAAGCTTACTGCTATTCTAGGAAATATATTAACATTGCCTTTCTTTTGCCTTGTAAATTTCATGTAAATCTTTGTCATTAGTGGAATTTGAAACCTAATTCACAAGCAAGTGATTCTGGGAAATGTAGTTCTCAGGTTTCCATACTCTGTGGCAAACAGCAGAATTTAAGGACAAGTGTGGTTACTGAAAAATAAAAACAATATCCAGTGCATCAAGGTAGCAATATGTCAAGATAAATTCTTCATAATTTCTATCTGAAGAAAGAAAAAAATCCTCTTTCTTATGAGCTATCTGGTAATAAAAATGATTAGATATATTGCAAAAATCTTTGGTGACCTAATAAGGCAAATGTTTTAGAGAAAACATGAGTTTGTAAAGGAGAGAGCATTAATTCATAAAAGGATAATGCCAAATTTAAGTTACTGGAAAGGATAACAAAAGGTCAATTAGTTCAAGAAGTAAAGACTGTGATGATATGCTGTGCTGAGCCCTGGGAACCTAACACTCAAAATCACAGCAATCTCCCTGCTCTCAAAGACCCTACTTCCTCCTACTTCCTCTTCATAGGTAGACAAGAAGCAAGTCAACAGATAAATAAGGTAGTCTTTCTTCTGAGCAAATAATCAGAATTATATAGGGTACAGTGTGAAAGGAGATGTGATTAAGGTAATGTAGTAAAGAAAAGACGCTCTGGGCAGTTTGACATTTGGGCCAGCCACAGGTCACACAGTGAGAAAAGGAAAAGACTCAGGAAAAGTTGCAGGCTGAGAAAATAACAAGGCACTGGCCCTGAGAAATGAGAAAAGTCTACATGTATTCAAGATACAGATTGGAAAATGCTAAGGTAGAGAACAAAATAATATTATGATAGAGAGGAACCAAAGAATCAGATCATGTAAGGTCTTGACACTTGCAGTGCAGTGGAATAAAAGAAAGGCCTTTGCTGGTAGTGAGGTTGTTTGTGAAGCGATGTGACTGATAGTGAAGAAAACAGTCGGCAGTGCAAGCTCATGTAAGTGCTCACAGTTATTTTTTCATTACTATCTTAATTTTACTATTTTTCTTGTGAATATTATTTACACAGAATGGTGGGGTTAAATATGGCATATTAATATATGATTCAATTTCATTTCCCAGTATCTCCCTCACTCTTTCCTCTTCCCTCCACCTGATCCCTTTTTTTCTACCCTAACGATCTCACTTCTACTTTCATGGCATTAGTTTCTTTTTTCTTATTATAGTTTTTTCCTGCTCCCCTGTCCCCTGGCTTCTACATATTAGACAAAATGCAAGCTACATTTCTCTCTGACTTGTACTACTCAAATTTGTGATATTGAGTTCCATTCATTTTCTGCAAATAAGATAATTTTGTTAGTTATAGCTGAATAAAGCACTGTTGTGTCCATATACCACATAAAATTTCATAACTGGGCAATGGTGAATTGTGCTGTGATAACGTGGATATGCATGTATAATGTATATAAAGTATGCTGATTTTATCTTGGATAAATAGTAAAGAATGATAATGCTGGATATATGTGTTTTAGTCATCTTTTGCATTTCTGTAACCAAAAGACCTGACAAGAACAACTCATAAAAGGAAAGGTTTGGGAGCTCATGGTGTTGCTAAAAGCTCGGTCTTCATCTCTGATGACAACCCATTAGTGAAGATAAGATTTTGAGAAAAAGGGAAAACAAGTTTTATTGCATTGCTAGCAAAGGAGGAATACATGGGACTCCTGTCCCAGAGTCTGATTCTGCCCAACAGCGGGAATTGAGTGTTTTTAAAGAGGTGATTCAAAGGCTGCATTCCAGGTGTGCCTTGACAGGGTTATAATTTACTTATTAATTTGAGAGATTTCTCAGATCTTCCAACACCATTCCAGAACCTGAAATATTTGTTTTTGTGGTGTATTCTCAAGGACAGATAATTGCTAGAATGGGTAAGGAGGTTAATCTTGTTTCTCCCAAGATTAGGGAGGAGAAGTTTGGGAGGGGAGATTAGAGAAGGAGAAAGATTAGGGAGCGAGTAGGAAAATAAGTCATAGCAGCAGAGCAGCAAGGACATTATTTGAAACCTGAAGTGGACCTCTATTGCAATAATTTCAGTGGATTGATGGCTGATTCCATTGCTCTGGGTTAAAGATAAGGCATCATGGGGGAAGGCGCTAGCAGAGCAAAGTTGCTCAGATCATAGCAGGGTCAGGAAGTAGGGTTGGGAAAGGAACCATAAAGAAGGTACACCCTTCCCGGTGAAGGATCCCAGTTGTGAAGGATCACAACTGCTAGCCATTCTCTACCTGCCTACATTTACCACATAGTCAGACGAATCAAACTAGATGGACTGATTAGGCTCTCACTATCTAGTAATTTTACTGTTGAATATTCCTGCATAAACAGAAGTTTTGGGTCCCACCTTATATATAAACCATTGTGATATAGTAGCTTTATTAGATTTTGGAGAAACTCCCATGTTGATTTCCACAGCAGCTGTAACAATTTACATTCCCACCATCCATATGCAAGAGTTCCTTTCCCTAAATATACTCAGCAGCATTAATTGTTGTTTGCATTCTTGGTGATTGCAATTGTACCTGGAGTGAGATAAGATCCCTGTGAACTTTTGATTAGAATTTTCCTGATAACTAAAGATATTGAATATTTTTTTGTAAAATTGTTGGCTGTGTGTACTTTATATAAAATATATCACTTCAGATCATTTACTTACAACATTAAGGAACCTAAATTAAAATTTAGAAAAATCTAAATCATAGGTCTTGAGGAAGCAGAAGAAATGTAGGCTAATGGCATGTATCTGCTGTTCAATAAAGTAACAGCAGAAAATTTCCCAAACTTCATGAAGAATATGGAAGTTCACGTAATAGTTGCATTTAAAACTCCAACTACCAAAGACCAGAAATTACCCTCTTCACACATGTGACATCTAAATGTATGCTTTTCAAAGAAGCATAATAAGCCTTGAGAGATTTAAACATTGATGCAGAGACTGCTATTACTTAATTGGAGATAACATAAGGGTTGGAGAAATTAATTTCTATAATGAAAACAAAAATTTGATAGATTTCATGAATAAAAAGGGAAGAACATAAAATCATTATTAGATGATGATAACAAGAAAGAAATAGCTGGCTAAGTTTGTAAATTTAAACTTTTGATGAAACAAATGGATATGTTTATCTAAATTCTCACGTGCCACTTACTTAATATGTCATTTTGATGAATTATTTACTATTGCTTTGTATTTCCTTTGTGTGGTCTTAAATGTTGCATTATGGTTGCATGCATTTTATAATTGGTTGCATTCCTTCAAGTAATTGGTTTTAATTTCATTTTTTATTATACCGCATAACTTCATTGTTCTTTTTTGCTGTCAACATTGTATTCTTATTAATGCCTTTGTTTATTGCTTAGGTAAATTTTTCTCCCAAGTATCATATAAAAAACAGCAAGTTGAAAATGTTGGAAACAAAACTGCATATTATAAAGCAGTCTGTACAAATGCTCTGAGCAAGGAACAAAAGAATCGCAGTAGATGTAAAAGAAAGATTTAGGTCAGAATTTTAAAGCAAAAGCACCAAGTATATCCTTAAAAAACATGTGGTATGATAGGACCATGAAGCAATTATTTGAGGCTTTGTATTCCCTAGTAAACTTAATACAATTTTATTCTTATTATTGTCAATTGTAACCTTCACCTTACATTTCATTTTGCCCTATTTTGTGTATACCAGGATGCCAAGTACTAGAAGGAAAAGTGATATTTCCTCTGAAATCAGGCTTGGAAGATAGCTGTCCTTTGGTGGCATAAACTGCATTTATTTTGCTGTCAAGTTTTTCAATCTGAAATATGAAAGGACCAATCTAAATTAAATCTGGATGGAAGACACATATAAGCAGCTGTTAGAGGAGGCTCAGAGTAGAGATCCATTCTGAGAATGTATTAAATTTTTAAAAAATTTGTATTTGTTTAGAGCATAGATGAAGAGATGGAGAAATTCCTTTTTTAAAAATCTAATTCTTTCTGCTTGCTTAGCACTTTACATTTTGAAAGCCTTTATGCCTATAATATTTCATGAGTTGCAGAATACTGCTCTGAGTAAATGAGGCAGCTGCTTTCCCCAACCACATGAATGAAGTAGTACATAAGTAGCTAAGATATTTCCATATATCTGGTATAAGATAGAAGTTAGGCCAGAACTCACCTTTAATTCTTTTTCTCTCCAATTTTTTTCTCTAGTATGTATGGAACAAGACTGTACCGTAGAGCTACATTCCCAGCCATGATTCTCTTCTTCAAATATCTTTTACCATGCCATATAGCCTTGTTAGCACCTCTTCCCAAAATAAATAGTAAGTTGAAGTTGAACTTCTTGATGAATCAAGAGAAGGTAAGTGTGACTTTTTCCTCAAGTATCAAAAAAAAAAAATCACCAGTATTGTTCGATATTATTACTTGTTGAGAAAAGACACAGAATTTTGTAGAAATCCTTAGCAAACAGAAAATAACAGAGTCATCATTCCCTAAGCATCAAGAATGAGCCAGAGAGTTCATTCATGTGTATAATTATTGTTTTTTTGTTTTGTTTTGTTTTATTTTAAGAAAGAGGGGACAATGAGAGGGAGAGAAAGAGAGAAGCAATTTTTATCTAGTTTTTCATGTGACTTTCATTGTGCACATGGTTCTGGGGTCCAAACTCACATACTCACGAATGCAAACCAAGCGCTGCAACCGCCAAGCCACCACTCAGGCTCTATAATTATTTTCTTTTGAGATGAGAAAATATAGTTAATGTCCCCACTCTGTCTGTGAAGCCTCTTAGTTTTGATACATAAAAGCCACTCTGGCAAAGTTAAGGAACTTATTTAAGGGTATCAGTAATTCCCTAATGCCCTGGGAGGAGCATTTCAAGCATGTATCTTAGAGGACAGGCATAGCCCATGCAAGCAGAAGAAATAGAGGTCACCAGGCTGCTGTCGCTGGGACTGGAATCATATGTCTCCTCGCTCTGCAACATTCATCAGAAAAGGAAATGTTTATAGTGTCTTCTCCAAGTCAAATCTCACCAAAATGTATCTAATTCATTAACAGTAGGTCACGTTACAAAGTCATAGCTCTGTCAAATGAATGAGTTGGAAGGAATCTGGGAAACTATGTTTTGATTTTTTATTAAGGTGAAGTAGTAAATTCCACAAATAAAGGACTTCTAATTAAGTCCTTCATACTGTAAACATGACACATGACATATGACCCACGTTTACCATTCCAATGATAGATTTCAAAAATAGTCATGATTTAAAAAAAAAAAATCTATCCAGGGCTTTACAATGTGAGTATTGCAGCTTCTCTAATAAAGGGGTTGAGCTTCTCTCTCCTGATATTGAATCTGGGCAGACCTGAGGTCTGGGGAAAAATGTAAGGCAGTAGAAGTGGGATTTTCTGGTTCCCAGCCTGGGCATCAAGAGGCTGTTTTCACTTCTTCTGCCTCTCTGAGAACCCTGCATTAGCAACATTGCAGGCCAATACTGAAATGAAGAAAGGGGTCCTTGTGAATCAGTGTTGTCACAGCCCAGGTTCAGACACAGGAGAACCAAGCAACAGACCCCATGCCACCTTCAGTTGATGGCGCCTATACGTGATGTTGAAACATCCAAAGTGGCTAAACCCGAAAAACAATCTGTGAATCTGGAACTCATACATTCTTACTATTCTAAGTTGCGCAAATCTGAGGAGGTTTATATGCAGCAAAAGCTATCTGATCAATTTATACAAAAGGAAAGAAAAGTCATTTTCACAAGGAGTTCTTGTATGTAATGGGCTTTGCAACTTGAAACTCTTTTTGGAAAGTCGATGTGTAAAGTGAATTTTTTTTGATTGAATTGTAGGTAATTTGTTTGAATCTCTAAGTATACATGTGGCACCCTGCACAGAGGTGGCTATGGCTCCGTGTGCACTTGATTGTCTTAAGAGATAGTCAAAAAGGGACTTCTTGCCTGTGGTCTCAACTTACTCTAATAACAGCATTGCTTTTATCACAGACTGCAAATGTAAGTTGATATATTTATTTTCTCATACTCATTTCACTACGAGTTCTGTAGTGAAATTGTAGAGTCCTGTTCTCATCTGAATAGCCCCTCAGAGGTTGTTTATTATAATATTTGGCACATAGTAAACTCCCTCTGGCATGAGGGTAATGCAGCTTAATGAAATACTTGTAAAACCCAATAAACTACACAGATGAAGTGTGCATTTGAATTCTCTATTATGCTTCTTACTAATTCCATTGAAACATATTTTTTTCTCACTTGCATGTAGTATGGCTTCATTCAACCTTCTACATCTTTTGATCACTCCAATGGCTTGTGAATGATTCTTGCACACGTTGTCTAAGTATGACACATTGTTGATGTTGTCCTCACCGGTATGAGAATTAACAGAAAATATAAGGATAATTAGTAAACTCTTTTCCAATAATTTCTCTTGACTTTTTGAAGATCATGATACTTTAGAACCTCTTTTCCCCTGGCATTTTTATGCATTATTATTTAGCTGTATCCTATTATTAATGACATCTGTTAATCAATGTATCTAAGAAGTCCTTTACAGTTAAACTGGGTTATACCAAAGATCACGCTGTGCTGATGAATCACATGTTGCTAAAACTAAACGGAAATTTTAAATTAATATATAATTAATACATATGTAATTTTAATATAAAGCCAATAAATACAAATGGATTAATAATTAGCCAATAGACATTAACAGTTATTTTTATTATTACCATTGAATCTGTCACTTTAAAAATTAGAAAAAACTGTGGATTCTACATAAATATTGTCAGTGACATTTTATATGACTTCATGGAATTCTGTTTTTTGTAATTTGAAAATATTGTTAAGTGCCTTTTATATTCACACATAGGGAATAGGATGAGGAATATGGATATGTCCCTTCTACTCGGAGCTTATTGAGATCAACACCTGTGGAAAAAATAACTATTATGCCAGTTTCCCTCCTTAGGATGGTCAATCTGTAGCTACTCTTTGTTATGATCAGTGCTGTGATTAGGAGGAATGTGTGTGTATCGGTTTACACACTAGAAAAAGAGCAAGGTAGAGAATTTGACTGTCTTGTACCATGAAGGAGTGGGGATTTTACAGTCACCTGTGGAAAATCAACACAAAAGAAAGGAGGTAAAAGAAAGAGGAAGGAAAGGAAATATAAAAGGGAAAAATAAAGAAGAGAGGAGGAAAGGAGGACTACAGACAGAAGGGGAAATATACAAACTAGAATATGGAGATGGTAACCTCTCCCATCTCTTCCACAGAGGTGCATAGGGCTCCTCTTTGACTTTTCTCCTGGCTCTTTCACTAGCTCATTCTCATCTCTATTTGGACACTTCAAAAATTCTTCAAGCAGAACACACCTGAGATCTAACTTGACCTTCCCATTCTGATCTCTGATGCAAAGCCATTCTCAAGAAGCCATCCATGGTTCCCCTTGTTAATCACTTCTTTACCTGCATGGTTCTCTATGTCACCGTGGTATTTAGTTTTCTTTAAAAGTGATGCAAATCCAGCTAACACATTTACTTGCGTACTTATTCTGGTCTGAATCCCCCACTAAAATGTAAGTTGTATGTCAATGGGGACTTTCAGATTTAGTTTATAAGAGTATTTAATATTTAGAACAACAGTGCTTTAAAAAATGAATATTTAGTAAATGCTAAGTAAATTTATAACTAAATACTCTCTAAATTTAGTTCTCTTGCACCGGTTTCTGTGTCACAGAATGGTATTACCAAGTATCTAATTTTGTAGGTGCTATAAATGTAATAATCCTTAAAGAAATCTCTCAGCTCTCAGTATGCATATTCAAATATTCACATTTAGTACTAAATGTTACCTATTCCCTTTAATGTTTTCTTAAAATCAGCCTAATTATCCTAATTTCCACAGGTATTAGTGTAACCCAGATACTAACAACTCTACCTTGGGCTCCTACAATCTCCTTAAAGGTGAATACATATTCTTGACTCTTCCTCACAAATTTTTCACACTTCAGTGTCATTTATGGTAAAGCAATGGTCATCATGTCCCTGCTGTTCCACCTCATTCTTACTCTTCAATAAAGAGAATGCAATGTGAATCTTAATTTTTTAGTAAATAAATACTTTCATTATCCATTGATGACATGATCTATAAGAAATCTCCGACCTCAAATAGCACCGATATTTTGCTCCATATTTTTCTCTCCTCATTCTCTCCCTCTCTTCTTTTTCCTAACCCACTTCCTCTGTCTGATTATTGGATGTTGGATTGTCCATGCACACAATTGAATTATTTATGAATTCTGCTTTTTAATATTTTCAATTTTGGTCCATGAATGACCCTCTGTTTTATATTTTTAAAGTTTAATGCAATAAACACTTTCTAATCCATTATCCAATTCCAGAATTTGAACACATATTTTAAATGTATGTGCTCTTTTTCATCCTGCCATTCATTTAAGTCCCCAACCTAAGGCAACTGCAACCATAAAACTCAGCATGTGGGTATTCCTATATGTGCTATCCTGGCTAACTAAATCTGGCCAAAAACCTGTTTTGTTAATAGCAGGTTAATTAATCATGTTTTTTTACATTTTTAAGGTAAAAAGAAACCAGAATTTTCTGCACGGAAATAATTTTTCTACTGAGTATCATATTGCTACGGCCCATTCACATTTCTACATAAATATACCATGTCATTAATTTTGACTGATATCCATATTCTATTGAGAATATACTATATTTCTATTCACTCTAAGTCTCCTCTAGTTCTTCTACCACACCGATTATTCCAACATGTACACCATCTCTTTCATAAAGTAATAACTTGGACTGTTCTCTTGGATCCCAGTTAAACCTTCACATCTCATGGAAGCATGTTTTGCTTTACCTGACTGCAATAAAAATGTTTGTACTTCTAAGTTCAAGTACTTGTTGTATGGGTTTGATTTCTTGATTTTTCTATTAACTTTTCTTCTTCATCATATTATAATATCCATATGAGAAAGGCCATAGCTTTATTTTTTTCCTGATGTTTTATTCCCAATGTGTAACACAATGCTTGGCACTTAGTGGATGCCAAGTCATATTTGTTAACTGAATGGATGCAGCGAATATTTCTCAATGTTACCATAAGTTCAGGAACATTCTCTTAAAACGGCACAAAGTGTTATTTTATACTTTCTCTGGGTATAATATCAGATGGATCAAATTAAACAGTGTGAAGATGTGAACACAACTGACATTTGGGTTGCGTCCAATGATGGCTACAATGCAATGGATAAGGACCACACAGAGTCCAGTAGGGACAGATTAAAAGCAGTCTCTCTTACTATTCTTGCAAATATTCACACAACTGATCTGGGTCAAATGTTGAGAAATGTAAAGGTTGAATTGATTTTAACTACCCAAAATTTTAATTTTGAAAAAATTAGAAGGCTGAACTAATTTTTTTCTAAAGTATTTTTTGAGCTTCCATGTGATGTTTCTATGTTTTGCAAATATTTATTACTTCATTTATAATAATATTTATTTTACAATCTTTATCAGTACTTCTTTAAGGGCAATACAGTTCTATCAACAAACTGGATGTGTTATTAATGTGTTGAATGAACATGCAGAGATCTTTTGTCTTAACTCTGTTATACCAGAAAGGACACAGTAATTTAAGGCAATAGGGATCTACCTCAGTGGTACAACACAAGGCACTGGGTGGGATTCCCAGTGTCTCTTCTTATAAAGAGATAGAGTATGTATGTTTCATGTATTATATATATATATATATATATATATATATATATTATATATGCATATATCCATCTATATATTATATAGAAATAGAGTATACATATTCTATCTCTTTCACATGATTGTACTTGCTTGTCATTCTCAAGATTTGATTTTTCTTTCAAAATTATAGTATTCATGCCATTAAAGTATGAAGCTGCTATGACACTCTGTTTATGATGGTATGTTGGCTAATGATTTGTCATGAAAGCCATAAAACAATGTTTTTACTGAAGTCATTGATTTTGATTAACTGATGTGCAAATCAGTTCTGAACTCCAGATTTGACTTTGGTCTGTTCTATTTATTCACCACACATCTGTGCTCTTTACCCTCAAAATTTGGCCACATTAAGATGAGATTCTGTCTTCATCTCCTTTAAGAAAAAGAGAATTTCTATGTTGAAAAAAAAACAGTAAAATAAATTAAAAAATATTTGAGAATATGTATGATCAATATTGAACAAAATTAGCATAATTCCTAAAATGTTTGTCCAAAGGTTCTGCCTTTTAATTTTTGTAAAAGTGTTTGTTTGTGTAATGTACTGAAAGGGGTATTATCAGGCATATGGTCTTCAAGGGGCTGGTGCATACTTCCCTGTTCTTGCCTCTTCTGTTTTGTTCAGTGAGTTTACTTGCAGTCTCCCGGTATTACCACTAGATGGTGGTAAACATAGAAAGGCAGTCAATGCACACCTGGGTAGGAAACCACAAACTCAGCACCAGAAGTGTTTTAGTAAGTTTAGGAGCTTATTGGACACAATACAATAAATAAGTTACTAAAACAGGAAGCTATAACTTCCTGAACTCCACATAATGAGATATTTTCTCTTTGTCTTTAAAGTATCTCAATTGAACTGTATACTTTATAACTATTCTTTCAAACTTAACTGCCAGTTAAGTTTGTAAAATTAAAATGCTACATAATTTTCCTCTTTAATTTGTACAATTGCATCATTACATTTGGAAAACATCTTCTATAAGAATGTTCTTGTAGATTATGTTATTTAATAGCTAATATGCACAGTATATTATACCTACAACTTAGTTTCCAGGAAACTAATTATTATCTGTTTTGTATATTTCATAGCAACTATTACCAAAAAATAAGCAAATCCCCTCATCCATAAATGCTGGTTGAAAGACATAATGCTTACTCTTGTTTAAAACAGAATGGTTCATCTGATGTTAGACTCTTTTGATTACTGTTTCTAAGAAATTCATACACAAGTGCCTCTAAGAAACTTAGAAAGGCTAAATCTTAGAAGTAGAGACATTATTATGTCCCCAATTTAGTCTCCTGAGGCACACATGCTATGATCTGGTGAATCGTTGCCTGAAATATATCAGGGGATCCTCTCTCTTGCTGCTATTGATTGTCCTCTTGTGGAGCTTTGCCACTTTCCAACAATGGGTTGTGCAATTTCTTTGGCGGAAGTCCTTAGCAAGTATAATAATTAAGAAATCTCCCACACATCTCTTCTGGATGTCTTCGGCATAGCTCTACCATAAGTTGTTAAAGAAAGAAGGAGGTGAGTGGGTGAGTTTTAATGAATGTCATTCTTAGCCCTGTATCTTCCAGAATAATATGCAGGAGAAGGAACTCTCTTTTGAGCTTTACAATATTTAACAAAGTAGCAACTTGCACTAAGATAGATCTACTTTTCACACATAAAACGTGAGAAAAATGTGTCTTGTTTGTTCATTTTCTTTCTTTAGTCAATCAGTCTTCCTATTGAATAAAATAGCAGTTAAAATAATAATATATATTTTCTTTATAAGACTTTAAACTCCTAATGCCAGGAAGTTTAAAATTTGCACCCACATCATCTAGAGCAGGAGTTGACAAATTAAAGAACCGCAGGTCTAATTTGTCCTGCTGCCTGATTTTGTAAATAAGGTTTTAGAGAAAAGAGCAATCTATTTATGCATTGTGTATCAGTACTTTCAGTGCTGCAATTGCATAAATGCATAAGTGACAGAGATTGTATGAGCTGCAAAACTTAAAATATTTATTCTTTAGCCATTTACAGACAAAGATACCAGTGCAGATTTGGTGCTTGAAAAATGTTAGTTCAGTAAGTGAATTGATGTATAATGTCAACTCTACATGCCTACCTTTAAATGAAAATGCTAAAGGAAGTCTAGTAGAGTAGAGGAAGGTAAAGGGGAGAGGGGAGGGTGGGCTGAAGGGAAAAGAGGGGAGGGAACAGGGGCATTGTCACCTGAAATTGACCTCTGTGTATGTATGAGTTCATTGGGTTGAACCCAACTACCATGCATAACCATAAAGCTCCAATAAAAAGTAAAGATAATAAAATAAAATATTCATTTCAAAACAGCCTGCTTTTTTGCTTAAAATGAGTCAAAAGATGATTTATTTAATAAAAATACAATATGAATTGCTTTATCTTACTTAATTTAATCAGCTTATTAAAATAAGTAACCAGAGGGTTTTTTAAAAATTGGTTACTTTGGAAACAGCCACTTTTGAGTCTTTAATTACCTTATCAAATTTCTAATTCATTCTTGTATCATATGGACTAAATGTTCCAACATATGAGAATGTGTTACTTAGGTTATTAGTTCCATGAATTAATACTAACAATTTCTTGGCAAAATTGTCCAACAATTAAGAAAAATAAACAGTTTTCTAATACTATTTATTTTTTAGAGCAGCTTTTACATTTTATATTCACAGCAAAACTGAACAAGTTTCCAGTGAACCCACTATTTTCCTTCTTACATAGGCTACTCCATTATCAATATCTTTTACCAGAGTATTATGTTAGTTATAATTCATGAACCTACACTAATATTTTACCATCCTCCAAAGGTGGTGTAAATTCCAAGGATTTTGACCAATATGTAATTATGTATTCACCATTAAAATGTCATGCAAAACAGTTTCACAGCCCTTAAAATCCTTCATCTTCATATATTTATTCCTTTCTCCTCCCAATCATTGATGATCACTAAGTTTTTACTGTCTCCATAGTTATTCCCTTTCCAAAATGTCAACAATTTAAAATCATACAGATTGTAGGCTTTTCAGATTGGTTTCTTGCATTTGTTTTGTATTGCTATAACAAAATACCTCCTAAGGATGGTAAAACGGTTAATTTAGCTCACATGTTTAGAGGCCCAAAGGATGGCATCAGTGTCCTTGTGTGGCCCTCCCTACCCTCTTCGTAGCATAGTAGAACAGTGGCAAATTAACCAGCTGTATACAGAAAGTGTCAAGAACGGGAGTCATTTTACTTTGTAACAAGATACTCTCATGAGAGCTGATGCAGTCTGGGAGACCCCTACGGCCTACATGCCTTCCAAAGTTGACAATGTTCCACCATCTCAACATTGCCAGCTAAATGCATGAATGCTAGGGGTGCACACTCAAACCATATCCAAACCGTAGCACTTTATCCATTGTGGTTTTTTTTCCAAGTTATTTATAACCATTTACCTGCTAAAGGTCACCTTCATTGCTTTCAAGTTTTGGCAGTTATGAGTAAGCTACTATAAACATCTGTGTGCAGGTTTTATGTGGATTTAAGTGTTCAATTAATTTGGATAGATACCAAGAAGTGTGATTGCTGGATTGTGTGGTACCATGGTTTGGATATATTCCCCAAAATCTTGTTTTGGAAACTTAATCATCAAGGCACCACATTAGGACATGTAGTTAAGTCATGAGGGTCACAGACTGATGAACCAATCAATGCCAATTACTGAAGTACTTGAAGGTATATGCTTAGTCTTCACCCTCTCATGCATTCTCTCTTACCCTTCTCTCTCCTACCGTGGGGAGACCCAACAAGAATATCCTTGCCAGATGTTTCACCTTGATCTTGGACTTCCCATCTTTTGAAAAATAAGTTTGAATTATGAAAAATAAGTTTCTTTATTTAGTACCCAGTTTAAGGGACTGACTGTGTTACATCTGTACCCAATGGACTAAGGCATGTGGGAGTGTGTTTAGTTTGTAAGATACTGCCAAAATTTCTTTCAAAATGACCGTAACACTTTCCATTTCTATCAGCAATCAATGGGAATTCCCATTGTTCCACATTATCTCTGTCCCTTGGTGTTGTCTTTTATATTTTCACTATTCTGCTGTGTTTGGATATATTTATAAGATTGTGTATTACTTTCAAAATTTTTAAAAATAGGTTCTGAATATTTGGGAATGTGGTAGCATGTACATGATTTCTCAAAGTAAATTGATTATTGAAACATTTTTTCATGGAATAATTTATAAAATGAATGTTCCTAAAGTGATGATAGTTATATTGTGTCTCTGGTGCCTAGCATAACATAATGCTTGGCATATAGCAACTGTCTGTGAATATTTGCTGAATAAATGAATGCTTGAGTTTGGAGCTCATAGAGAGATAAGGGTTAGCTGAAGCTTGAGTGAACTCAGATATAACGGAATAATCTTGTGGCTACTTACTGAAAAAAAAGTAGTTAGCAATTGTACATAAGAAAGCATCAAGGCTTACACTGAAGCTAATCTATAAATATTTTGACTTAACACAATAGGCTAATTAAATGACTAATTCAAGTACTAAAATAGAAATAATCATATGAGACTAATTAATTGCTTTTTTTATGAGTCCATATATTTGGCCAATATCTGACCGTAATTCAGTATTTTTTGCCAGCCAATAGTTGCTAATAGTAGTTTGCTTTGTCAGATCTGTTATCAAACTGCACTATTAAAAGAGATTTATTTGGTGAGATCTGGGTGAATCTGTAAGAAATAAGCAGACAGTCCAAGCTGTTGTCTAATGTACAGGAATTTGAAGAGACTTTTCTTTATCCTCTTGGCTTAAATTACAGTTTATCTTATTTTGAGTATGGTCTTAGAAAGCTTCTCCAAATGTATCTCATACAGTTATGCTTTTAAGCCAACATTTTATTTAAAAAAGAATGTTTATACAGTTCTGTATTTGGCTTCATATATTCATTTAAAGTAAGAATAATGTTAACTCAAACACTTTCCCAGTTCTTATTTTAATTCATGCTGTTACATTTTACAAATGAAAAAGCTAAATTCTGGGGCAGGTTTCAATGAAATTTTAGCTCTAACTATATGAAGTACAGTGTTGTTTGATATCTTAAATACTGGCTTGCCTTTTTATTCAAATTTGTGTGGTAATTCAATTTCATTTTTATAATTTGTGTGTAGTTTTTTATTCTTTATTAAAATGAACATTTTATAATTATTTTCACTTCCAATGTTTAAATGCTCTTAAGTGAGTTAACCTTTGTTTCTTGCTTAAATTATTAAGAGCGTTAGGGAAGTACTTACTTCTATTGTGAAAAATTTTCCAAATACACCAAAAATGATAAAGAGTTATTAAGTTTTTGAATTTTACATTTGCTGTTAGAATGTAAATTTCATTAGATTCATTTTTAATTTATAATTCTTATATTAAGATAGCTTGGGCTATCTTAATTATGTGGCTCAGTAATATTGCAATTGTCTGGCATGCTCAAAGACCCCAGTTTGAATCTTAGCACCAAATACACAACTAAGTATTGAAGCAATGAAGGCCAGACGAAAAAATAAAGTTGATTTCTCACTTTCCTTCTCTGTCTCTTAAAAAAAAAAAAAGATAGGTTAAAAAATAAAGTTGATTTCTCACTTTCCTTCTCTGTCTCTTAAAAAAAAAAAGATAGGTTAAAAATACATTTTATCATCAGGAAAAATATCTGATGATGAGCGTAAGTCAAAATAAAAAAAAACCCTTAAAATAAAATTAGGTAAAATTAATCTGTTAATCATTTGTAGAATACCTGAACTTCACTACTTTCCTGAGGTACAATGAGATGAATGATTGTAAACCAGTAAGTACTTTCCTGGTTATAACAACAAAGAGGCAGGCATAAGACCATTGGTAGAAGGTTTTGTGTGACATGATGAAATTTGAAAATTTATATATATATAAAATCAGATACAAAATCACTAAAGGTTTCCAGAAGAACTAAACTGGTTTGATTTGGGGTTTAAAAATATGTCTATATTATGAGTGTTTTGTGTGGTTATGATTGACATTAAAGATGACAAATTAGGAACATACTACAAAGTTCCAGAAATCCTGGCACTCAGATCTAGCTTAATTCATAGTTTGTACAGAGCAGAGGGAGTCTGCAAATGGTGAGAGAGAAAGCAATGGTGAGGAAGAAGCGTTTCTTAGGAAGAAGGTGTTGGGAGAGTGCAAGGAGAGCGAATAATCAAAGAAGGAGGACTGGAAATGGAGATGGAAGCAACACTGAGACAGCACCTGCCTGTGACAGAGAATAAAGGTCGTGGAGAAGAGGTAATAAATCAAGGATTTTTCCATTAGGTTGTATCCAGGGACTGCAGACAATTGGGTCACATACCTGGAAATGAGTGCACATTTTGTCGTGCATTTCCCATCTCTACATCATGAGGCAGATACTTTCACTCAAAGGAGTGCCTGTAAAAATCTGTACCATTAAAGAAAATTTAAAGAGATTCAGATATGTATGAATCTAAATTATATTCAGATATGTAGTTCAAGAAAATTCTAGTTCTGCATATAGAAGTTCTGCTAGGTCATTTTATGTGAACTTATTTAATTACATTTAATTATAAGGTTTTAGACTCCATACGTACCATGATCTTAGTGAATATAACAAGATTACTTCCAACAAAATGAAAAAATGTGACTTCATGTCTAATTTAAGACCTATCACTGAACCATGGCACTCCTAATAAGATGTCACATGGTATATTTTAGATTGTTGTCGCTACCTCAGGCGTCCCTGAGGGCGGGCAGGATGGCTCCAGTCAGTCGAACCGTCCCCCAGGGACCAAGCAGGAGGGTGAGTGCCGAGGTTGAAGTCTGGATCCCCCTCATTAGAGACCCCCTCTGACTAGGCCAGAGAAATGAGTCAGTGACACAAAGAAGGTGGCAGCTCAAATCCGTTTATTACCAAGGCACACGGGTTTTTATAGGGAGGGGAAACAGCTAAGGAACCAATGGTGAAGCGCAGATCGGCTTATCCCAGCAAACGAGGGACTGTCATGTTGTTGTAGTTTAAAGGGGTACAGAAAGAAAGAGGAAGCAGCCCTCAAGCACGCGCTATTTTCACGCTCTTTTGCTCAGAGCACGCGGAGCATGAAAGAGGAAGCTTAAGAGCAGAAGTGTCATGGCGTCCGGCGCAGCGTTTGTCTTTTGCACAGTGCCCAACAGATTGTCTCACTTTTAGATGAACTGATCAACTTATTTTTGATGATAAACGAAGTGAGGATAATCACTTATGTTCTCATATTCTTTTTTATTAAAAAGAACTGAATAAGGGGCAAATATAAGTTACCGTTTACTGATAATCTCACTTTGAGATCTTTTTCAGTTAATTTTTGTTTATCTGGACTCCTGTGGGAACAATTCGGGGAAATAATAAAAATAATATGTACGATGACATTCAGAGTCTCTTAGGAGATTCAGCTACAAATCCTTCTAAAATTATGTGTGGATATAGCTTCTGAAACATGAACTTAAGCAATGATAAAAGGGACACAGTTCATGATAGCACACTCGGAAATTAGTTGATTTTGTACATTCATGGCAACTTTTCACACATTCATTCCCCTAAAGTTAATATCAGGCTAACAGGGAATTTAAGCCCACTAGATTTATGGTAGATCCAGGTATGGTTCTGGCACCCAGTCACAATATAAAACCAAACAGCAATGACTACAATAGCAACATGGATTATGTATTTATTGTGGGGCACAAGTAAATCCCCTTTGCACTATTTCAAATTTGTCTTTTGGGTTTTCCTAAATTAGTTTCATATTACTAAAGCATTTCCTCCTCATTTTGTTTATCAATCATTTTAATGAACTTTATAGTACTATTTTATTAACATTTACCTAGAAAACAACTCATTTACTACTATGTAAGAAAATTAAAAATATGTTTAAGGGGGTTCATACTAAAACCAATGTTTTACAGAAGCAAAATATGTCTTAGAATTAAAATAATAAAACAGTACAGCAAAGAGATTACTTTATTTTATTATATAAATATGTATGTATAAAATTCAGATGATATTAACTATGAATACTTATATGATGGGCATGAAATATATTAAAATTAAAGAGAAACTTTTAAGAGGTGATACTTCTGATACATGGGAAGAAATAAATATGAATAGAGATTGGAGAAAATTTATAATTTAATAGAAATTGTGTGTGCATGCACTGTTGGTGAGGTTGGTAGACATATGTGTGTGTAGCCCAGAACCCTCCCTTTTCTGGATAAATTCTCACTTTATCTCTAAACTTCCTAACAAAACTCCATAATCTCTGAGACAAAGTGGGTCGCTGAGATTCCATGTTATGTATAAGATCAGTCTCCCTTGTATTCTAGGTTCCCTTTGCAACAGACAAGAGGTAGGGAGGGGAAAGTCCTGTGTGCTATGAAATAGAAGTATGTATAACAGGAGGGAAGCAGGAGCTCAGGGGCTTTTCAGGTTTCTGCTGAGATTTAGAAACTTCCCCTGCACCATATGTCTCATTATAATCTGCCTTGAAATTCACCAAATCTAATCCATTCATACTCTGTATCTCTAATGAATCTAATGACTCTAGGAGACCAAGTCTCCAAGGTCATCTCTCCCACCCAGCCCAATGATCCTCAGTAATTCATTTACTCTGATCCCATTACAGCATTCCCTTGTTCAGAAAAATCTTCCCAGGCATCCTCTATGTCTCATGTTGCCTAATCTGCACAATCCCTATATTTTAATCTCTTCTCTGAACATTTGGTAATTTGCTGTAACCGTAGCTGGGCAATACCTTTTGCAAACTGGGGTTTCATTTCAGTCCCCTCAAGTAACATGCTCACATCCTAGCATTGGCTCTGGAGGAAGGGCTGCTTCCTCCTCCACATAGCTCTAATTGGGATCTTTTTAGTTCTTATTCCCAACTTCAGATGAGTTTCTTTTCCCTCTGTCCTAATCTTTTCTAACTTGTATTAACAAGTCCTTTGACCTTGGTACTTGCTAGAATTCTTTTGGCATTTATACAGAAACTCTCAGGCTCCTCAAGCTCATTTATTGAAAAAGGTAGCTCTTGGCTCAATGCCCTTCTCTACAGCCTACTCCTGTTATAATCATTAAGAATCAACTGTCCATAGATGGGTTGTCTAAATCTGTAGTTTCTGAGTACCTTGATTTCCTCTCTTTTAAAGTCCTTACCCCTCATGTTTTCATAAACACCAATCCCTTGTCTTACTTTGATGCTGTCATTTAGAATAACTAAAATCTCTGCAATCTGACTCTGACATTTAGAGCTTAGTCATTGATTCCAAACTGACAAATTTTTACTTAAATAATCAAAATGTATTGGTCAATTTTCACTTGCCCTCATTAACCTCAATTTATATTCTATGCTAATACAATATTTTGTAGATATATTACTGGTAATATTTGTTACCCTCTAATGATTATTTCTCAGTATTAATCTTATTTGAACTTTTGATAATTTATTATTTACTTCTAGGAACCAACAGCTACTGATTTTTCTGTTCCCTTCCTGGCTATTCCTTCTTGTCTTCTTTGACAGTACCTCTTCACCTCCTAAACCTCTAAGTTTGATGTGGACAGGCTCTATCACACCCTTTAGAGTGATTTCAACTTTTTCCATGACTTTAATATTAAATTATATTCTGTTCACTCTTACTCATATCTCTACCCTAAGGCTCTGCTCTAAACATTGGGCTCCCATTATATAGATTTTTTAAATTGTGTTTTAAAGAGAGAGAGAGAGAGAGTGAGAAAGAAAGAATCAACTTTACTCAGTCTTTCATCTGGTCTTGGCTTCTCCAACACTTAGTTGTGTATGTGGCACTGAGGTTTGAACCTGGGTCCTCAGACATGCCTGGCAAACGCTCTAACTGTTGAGCCACCACTTCAGCCCTCATTATACAACATTTTCACTGGGACATTTAATAGACACTTTCACCATCATGTGTTCCCTGCTGAATTCCTCATCCAATTTCCTTTTTCATTTCCAATCCCTTTGTCTTACAATAGCACAGATGTAGGGAAAGATTCTTTCAAGTGACATAAACAGTAAGTGCAAAGACTATGGTTCTGGAGTTTTCCATTATGATTCTGGAGTTTTCCATAACATATCTTGGAAAAGTAAAGAAGGGCTGTTTGTTTGGAACTGAGTTAGCAAACTGGAGCACAGAGGATGACAATTGCCCTACATCTAGGAAGTTATGACTACAACTCTGGCTTTTGATCTAGGTTAGATGTACAGTCATTGGAGAGCTTCAAGCACTGGAGTGACAGATCTAATTTATATCTTACATGAATTACTGGATGTTTTATTAAGTATGGTTTGTAAGAATCAAGTAGAGAAGCTAAACAACCAATTAAATTATTTTTTTTACAATGACCCAGGTGATAGATGATCATGTTTATCCAGGGTGTCATGATGGAAGATGAAGTAGCTTACACCTGGGCATTTGAAACCAATGTGGCAGGATTTTGTAGTTTTCCAAACAACTTTTTCATTACTTTTCTCACTGAATTCTTTTCTGTTTAAAATGAATTAAAATTAGTAAATGAGCATAATGGACAGAAATAACTGTTGATTTAAAATATGTCTAAAATGTAGGAAGTGGACAAAATTAATTACATGCATCACTCTTAATCCAGAGGCAAAATGTAAATCATTAGAAGACCAGGTCTGAATGTGAACACAATTCAGGGCCTGGGGAAAGCAATCTTCATGTATTAAACCACACAGATAAACTCAGAAGCAAAGTTCAACTGGGATGCAAATGGTAAGACACGGATGGTAGAGGAGAAAAGAAATTCAGATCATAAGAAGTCAGAACAAAAGAGGAATTATATATTATATTTAAAAGCATGAACTACATTGAATTGTATTGACTAGGCAATCAGGGGTCAGTGAAACATCTTAATCATGGGCATTTCTTTATTAGAGAATTATTTTAATAAAACTTTTATAAAAAAGGCTCAGGTTCAAAGACTAAAATTCTAAAATGGAGAAGGAACCTAAAGAACAGAAATATGCCATTAGAATATATGCAAAAGCTTAAATCTTGTTCAAATAACATAGATTAAAATCTGTTGAACACTTTGGTTACATGTAGCATATTTTGAAAACCAATAGTGTAAACAAATTGGATTTAAAAGACAAAGCTTAAAGAAATCTGTTGTTAACAATTTTTAATCTTTAGGGAATGACTTTGTAATGATATAGAACTCTTTGAAGCAGAATTTTTGGGGGAGTGTTAAATTGTGTTTCCTTATTTTCATTATGGGTATGACAAAGGGGGACAGATTTAAATTGCAGCACAGCAAATTTAGGTCCATGATTAGGAAATCCAAAAACTTTATATATAAAAAAAAATAGACCCTGCTTAATCTTACCAATACAATTTGATCAATCATAATAAATAAAACCAAAGTCAAATCAAAACAAAATCATTTTGTCTGACAGATAAAATCCCAATGATTTAATCCTATCATTGGAACCCTGAGTATTTAAAGCATTGATTCATAAGCATGTTAAGGAAATGGTAAAATATTTATTTTCTGGTGGGGTATGGGAGAGAAACTTACAGGAGAATTCACCAAGCAGTTAATAACTTAGAAATCTGAAATGTCTACTTCAGGGCAGAGTCAAGATGCATAATTGGGCCATCCAATGAAATCAAGGGAATTGTCAGCAAAACATTCCCAGGAGCACTGAAGATTCCAAGTTCACAATATAATGGACTGAACACAGCAAGAGTCCACTTTTGTTCTGGATAGCAGACTGCCATGCTGCTGAACACAAACAAGAGGGTTATTTTATCAGTGACATTATCTTACAAAAATCATCAGTGCACTGTTACAAGAGCTGAAAGCCCTTGTAAGCCTTCCTAGTGAATGCAAAGTTTAGCCAATTGAGAGGTTGACATTCATCCTGCAGTATGAGTAGTTAGAGGATAGATGAGTCCATCCAGAGCCTTTAGCAAATTTCAGCTAAATTATCAGTTATCATTAGCATTTTTGGATTGGCTGTTCATATTTGACACTGACAGGGAGAGGATTCAATTTTTTTCTTGGAAAAAGAAAGACGGTAGGAAAATATGTGTGCAAAAAACCTGTCATTCACAAACTCTGGATCTGACTGTCAGAACTTCTGGTATTTTAAGGATGTTAATGAATAGGGATCCATATCTGTATCTTGCACCTGAAGTCAGATGTCATGGTTAATGTACACAGAGTATCAGGATACGCTTCTGCAGAGTATACAAGACACTCCAGTGGCAGCATCCCTGATCTCTTCAGAAGCAATGAGTGTCAAAAACCCATGGTTCTCTTACATGAATCCACTTCTGCTGACTGAGAAGTGAATAATTCAGTCAATCTGGTTTTACATGGCAATTGTTTTAGCATTTAGCTTAAAATAAGAATTAGGTTATATTGCTAAGCAATATTCACTGATTAATTTGTTAATTTTCTATCTTTATGCTTTTATAAGACAAATATGCATATAATTTTCAAATGGTTAATTTTATCATTTGTATATCAGAATCAAAAATAAGTAAGAATAAAAGATTTTTGCTTTTTTCATTAATCTAAGAGTCTGTTACATATAAAAGTACTTTGGGGGAGGATTCTGGACAGATGGTAGAGTAGTACACCTACTTGGACAACAATGCAGGGAATAATAGGCCTGATGTAACTGAGAATTCTGCACATTGTTGAAGGCTTCCAATTCAGTTTGGGTGAATTTCAGATCTTAGCACAGTAATAGCCCCATAATCCCAATTTCTCATTTCTATGACAGTGTCAATGTTCTCAGACAACTTGTGCACAGCCTACACCATCCAAGGTTAACAAAAAGGATTTTATCCTCCAAATATTGGTAATCCTCATCTGATTGTTGGTGCTTCAGATCACAGACATGCATACAAAATGATGGGAGGCCATTTTTGTTTCACCATCCTCTAACTTATTTAAGTCCCTCCCCATCTGGTTAATGTGTCCATCTACTGAGAAATAGATAAACAAATATGGTATTCACGTACAAATGGAATTTTATCCAGTACTAAAAAGGATGGAAATTCTGCCATGCAATTCAACATGGATGAACCTTGAATAGATTAAGCAAATAAACCAATAAAATAAAAACACAATAATTATATGATTCAACTTTTATAAGGAAGTCAAGAACCAGAGAGAATGTTAGAATGTAGAATATTTGATGCTAGGGACTAGGTGACAATGTTATTTTTAATGAGCACTGTGATGGTTTTATGAATTTAACAGTCATGAAGAGGTGGATGGTAATGTTAGCATAACATTAGTCATGCATTTAATATCACTGAACTTCACACTTAAAAATAATCAGGATGGTAGATTTTACTTATGTGTATTTACCACAATAAAATAAATTGTAAAAAAGTAATCTGACAAGTTTATTTTCATGATAAGTAACAACTATGGAATGGGCAAATAAATCCAAACAGAGCACATTGCTTTGCCTGGAGATAGGATGTGGCTGTCATGGTTAATTTTGTGATGTGTCAGCTTGGTAGGGATCACAGTGCCGTGATATATGGTGAGACATTATTCTGGATGTTTCAGTGAGAGTGTTTTTTTAGAAGAACTTAACATTTAAATGAGTGGATTTTGAGTAGGGCATTTACACTTCACAATATCAGTGGACCTCTTTTAACCAAGGCAAGGCATTAATAGAACAAAAAAGGACCTGTTGCAGAAAAGAAGAGTTTCTGCCAGGCACTGCCACTGGATACCAACTGCAATTTTTCCCTGATTTATCCAGCTTGCTGGACTACCCTACAGAATTTGGACTTTCTCCTACTTTGGGCACGTTTCCACACCTGCTCCTGTGTGTGTGCGCACACACACGCACACATAACATGACTAGTTCTGTTTCTCTGGAGAACCTCTCAGTGAAAACACACAGTACTTGTTTTTTATGTATGGTTGAATTTGTGAATTTTCTATACAATGTAACATGGGTCCACACCACTATGGATCTAAACCAACAATGAGATTGCATGTATTGTTGATGCCTTTGGGGTTTGAATTTAGTGGGAGAAACAGAAATTGAAATAATTATAATATAGACAGGTATCAGGAAAACAGATGAAGTTCAAGTTATTAAATCTTTAGTAAAAGGGGTGGTGAGGAGCAAGGAGAATGAGGGAGTGATGATTTTTTTTAACTTAGTTTAGGAGTTGATGAAAATTTTAGAACTGTCTCAAATTAAAAATATTTATCCAGACAGAGTTTATTTGAATCAGTGGGAATGTCTTGAGTCTTAAAAAGAGGATGAGTTGTTTCCCATATCTTGTATTGAATGTGTAAGCAATTTTAATAAGGTAGAATAATATGATTTTCACAAAACACAAGAGGGAATATTCCTGCCTAGAAAGAGAGAATATCCAATAATTATATGTTCAGAATGTGAAAGTTCTATGAACTTCTCATATTGAGAGATGGCTGTACAGATTAGGTTTTGCATGATTGACTAGATAATATAAGTTATTTTCTCCTTTTATTGATAAGGGTCAATATTTCAGCACTAAAGCGAATCAATTTTCCTTGAATGAAAATTTAAAAAGAAGCACTAGAAGCTGTATATAGATCAGCCAGGGCTGAATGATCAACCTGTGCTTGGTGCTGACCTGAAAGCAGTGATTCACCAATTGCACACATCACTGAATGATGAAGGTGCTTTGTGCTTGTCATTTTCCCGTGAGTAGTAAGACGCAAAATGTCAGAGAGGAATAAATGAGATCTTTACTGGGTAGTGTGCCTTCATTAAGGAATCCATTTAAAATTTGCTGTGTGGTTAATGTATTTAACATACTCCTCTTCCAATTGATGTCCAAATGTTTATTTATAACCCTAGTAATTTTATTTTGCATTATAGACAATGATTTATTATTATAGGCAGTGTACACCTCTCACTTTTCTTAAACATGTGAAAAAAATTCTATTTTTGGTCTGAAATTTTTTAAGAAATATAAGACAGAAAGTAAAAAGGAAGAAAAAGAAAAAATACCATACATATAATAATGTGAGATGACTATGAAGATGAATTTGAGAAGAATTTTATTTTGACTGATGTTTTAAAAAAATGTGATTCATACATAGATCAATTAATTAAAAAAGAATACAAATGCCTAGCTCAAAAGCTAATGAGAGATGAAATATTTCATGATATTTCAAATTATTTCTTCTAAATGCATACCACCTCTTGGTGCAAGAATAAAAAGAAAAATTTGCCTTAGCTTGTAAAAAGTTTAGAATATTTGTCCAAGGAAAATTGGGAAAGGAAACTAAAAATTGTTGTAAAGCTCAACTTTTTCTCCATTACTCTTTTCTATTACTTGTCCGAAAAATATGACCTATCACAGGGCCCTATACATAGAGTCATTCAAAAAATGCCTGTTCAATTGAATTAAATTGGATTCAATTGAAGAAAACCACTTCTATCCACTTCTATTTTGCTACCTTACACTTGAGTTTCTATTGAACGAACTCCTGCTGAGGCTAACAAACCTTTCTTTTTTTTTCTTCTATTTTTCATTTACCACTTCTTTTGCTGCTTTTATATTTTAACATTAAAAAATAAAATATAGACAAAGATAAACTATTAACTAATTTCCATGCACCCATTCATTTATTCATTTTTCTTACTATATTTGCTATAAAATAAATCAGTCCTCAAAAGCTTCTGCTTTTGAAATTTAGGTGTTAGTCTCATGAATTTTTTTTTTTTTTACTTTAAGTTAAAACAGATTTGTTTTTTCTGTTTTGTTTTGCTGATGTAATAATTGTGCAGGCTGAGTCAACCACTGTTAAGGATAAATAATCAGGCTTAACACATTAAGTACGACCAGCCCAGATATATGACACCTATAAAAGTTGAGCAACAAATGAACCACTTATAGTAACTTTTGAAATAAATATTATGGTTTTAGAGTCTTTTTTTTTTAAGAAAATAATAGGTGAATGATTTGATCATTTGAAAATATATAGTGAAGACTATATAAACTCTTGATTATGATTTCCAACATTTATTTATTTGAGTACCATGGATTGAACATAAGATTTCTTAACCCCTGAACCACAACTCCAGTGCTCCCACCCCTTTAAAGTTTTTATTTTGAGACAAGCTTTCTCTAAGTTGCTTAGGGCCTCACTAAGTTGCTGAGTCTGTTCTCAAACGTTTAATCCTCTTGCTTCAGCCAGCTCAGTCCCTGGATTACAGGCATGTACCACTGTGCCCAAGCTATTTTAATACACCTGTGTCAATATTAAGTGAAATATTCACTGAATTGAAAACTTGGGACATAATTGTTAAAGGACACAATTTTGTAGCATGGTTCTAGTTAGCTTAATGATTTGTAATAATTTTGTCAAAAATTATTTTTACTTGAACTATGGTATAGGATAAATATAGAAAAGTACACAAAATAAAAATTCGCAACTCTATGAATAATCACTGCGGAAGCACATGTTTTAATTTTCTCATAGCTATTCAGCTCACCCAGGACCAGTGGAAAGATACCGCATGGTCCTGCAGTCCCACCTTTGTCTATGCATTAAGCCCATGGACTGTTGCTCTCTCTTTTCTGTTCAATTTTGTGTATTTGGCAAATCTATGGTTTTATAACTTAACAAGTCCCTTCTTGTTCAAACACTTTTAACATTCTTCGACTTCTAAAACTCTAAGCTAAAACAATACAAAGAATGCATAAATTTTATATAAGCTTGCAAATATGTAAATATTATTATTATGACTTTGGTTGGGGCTGACTAAACCTGTACATAAGTATGAGGGAGAATTGACTTTTTTCAGTATCTACCCTTCCAATCCATGAACAATTTTATTTTCTTATGAGAGTCTTTAATATCTCTCAATATAATTTTATTTTAATATTTTGGAGTTTTATATATTTTTGTTGCATGTATTTCTAAATATTAATTTTATTCTCTAATAAATATATCTTCTTATGCATTTTCAACAACCATGGCTGGCATAGTTAAGTGCAATTTGATATTTCATAAGGAAATTATATCTAGAAAAGTTTTTTTGTACCAGGGACTGAACCCAGGGACACTTAACCCCTGATCCACATCTCTAGCCCTATCTTATTTTATTTTATTTTTATTTTGACACGATCTTGAAAAGTTGCTTAGGGACTCGATATTGCTGAAATTGTCCTTGAAGTTGAGATCCTCCTGCCTCAACCTCCAAAGTTGCAGGAATTACAGACATGCACCACTGCACTGGCAAGAGTTTTTAAACCCACATTTTCGTTCTAAAATATCAGTTGTTCCATTTTGACTTTCTGCTAACAATGAAACTAAAATTTCTTCCTTTCACATCCAGATTAATTTATTTTCCTTGTCTGGTATATTTTCTAGAATCTCATATGGAATGTTTAGTAAAAGTATCAGAGATAATTTTTAATATTTTGCTACTAAATAAATTACTTGCCATAGTATTTACTTTTGTTTGCAGACAATCAAAAGCACTATTATTGTAACACCATTAGCTATTATTATAAATTTAATATTAAATAGCAATTATTACTATAATTTTGTTATAGAGAATTTTATAAAAAGTTGTTGGCCTTTTACAAAGCTGCGTGAAACTTAGCTGTGGGTCAGTATTTAATGCAAGCAATTCTGGTCAGTCAAAGAATGAGGAACCCCACTTCCTGATCACAGGCTGATGTTTCCTAGCCTGAGTGTATTTTTTAAAAATATTTGACCTTACATCACGACATCTTACAACTCCAACACCAGGCTCTGAGTTATCATGCCAACAAGGTTTTGTGCTCCCACCAACCATGTCCACCCTCCCAAGAGGCTCTGGGTAGTACCAATTTCTTCCATGCCATGTGACTGTAGTTTTCTAGACACTAGACATAGGTGAGCTTTCAGAAATGCTATTGCTGCTTTGCCTAAAAATTTCATTAATGTTTCTCGTGTGTGCTGTTCTCTCCATTTAATCTTATTTAATAAAGATTTTTGATGGCAGTGTGCTAAACATTTGTTGATTATATTTATTTATAATCAGTTTGATGTTTTACTAATTTATAATTTTTATTTTTTGTCATCAAGATTAAACCAGCGGAGTGTTGAAGTCTCCCAGTATTATTGTGTTATGATCCACGAGAGGTTTGATGTCGTGAAGTAATTTGTTCACGTAATTGGGTGCACTGTTGTTTGTAGAGTAGATATTAACTATGGTTATTTCTTCCTGTTGAAGGGTTCCTTTTAGTACTAGGTAGTGGCCTTCTTTATCTCTTTTGATTGATTTGTGATTGAAGTTTACTTTGTCGGATATAAGTATAGCGACACCGGCTTGTTTTTTTCGGCCTTGAGCGTGGTAGATTTTTTTCCATCCTTTCACCCTTAATCTGTGGATGTCTTTGCCTGTTAGGTGAGTTTCTTGTAAGCAGCATATGGTTGGATTATGTTTTTTGATCCAGTCTGCAAGTCTGTGTCTTTTCAGCACATTACAGTGACACAGCAATATCGATGTTCATAGCAGCACAATTTACCATTGCTAGGCTATGGAAACAACCCCGGTGTCCCTCACAGGAAGAATGGATCCAAAAACTATGGTACATTTATACCATGGACTATTACACAGCAATCAGAAACAATGACGTTGCAGCCTTCGAGGGTAAATGGATGGTTATGGAAGAGATCATGATGAGTAAAATCAGCTTAACCCAGAGATCTAAGGGTCGATTGTCTCCACTCATCTGTGGAGGTGGGGACTAGACCCTGGACAATGAGAAAGTTGGTCTAGTAGCATGAGTTAAATCCAGATAAGATGTAGTGCTTTACAATCTAAAACTTTTTTAGAGTTGTAACGGGAAGGGGAAGGGAGGGATAAGGGAGGGTAATTGGGGGGGGGCACTCCTGGGGATAATTGCAATATCCAGAATATATATACAATTTATACACATTTTATATTATTTTGTTAAAATCTATTAAGATTGTTCAAAAATAAAAAATTTTAAAAAATGAATTATGGATACATCCAATAAAATATAAAAATATCTGAAC